>JASDQU010102262.1:178601-292055 GCA_032191745.1 Picea mariana
TACACAAATATCGGCTCAACAGTCTCATAGTCGACAGACAGGGTTTTGACAGAGTCAACAAATCGGGCATATAACTGAATTTAATTATAGACACAAATCGTAAGACTTAATACGATCAATCCATCCCTGTAATCTCAATCGAATAATACATTTGTTACCATCGAAATATAGTTCACATCGTAACAGCTACTATTGTTATCCATTCGAAATTTGATTATGTAATAAATGATACACGAATCGGTCTTAACATAGAAAATATAATCAGCATAGCCAACCAATTTGCCTATCATATCGCACAAGATATAACCAAATCAAACAGAGATATCGTTTGTATTTCAACAATAGAAAGGATATCAAATAACAGAATATTCAAATCAAATTATGGTCAACCAAACTAAATCTAATCATAACCAATCCATAAATCGATAATCAAAACAAATGCATGACAGAGCAAGTCAACAATGTATACAAAGCTTATGATCACGCCATATAAAAGAGTGAAAGTTATACCATTACAGTTGTTGAGGCTATGTCAATTTTGAATTGACAATTGTTGTAGCAGACTCAACATTTTTGAACAGGATTGAACCCGTAGTTCGTTGTTTCTTGTCGCTGGGTTGTTCTCTTACATTCTGACCAGTGAGCTTAGCCACTTGGTTTTCCAAATCGCGAATTTTGGATTGAAATTTTGGGATATCCAAGTAGTATCTCTCCAACCACAACCCACACTGATCGCAAGGTGCTGCAACAACTTGAGCAGAAGGGGGTTTTGATGATTCCCCGAGGGTTTCATGAGGTGGTTCAATGCCAGGGAAGTCAGGGTTATCCTGCAGACCAGGAGGTAAGTTCTTGACGAAATCATAAGGGGGTTTGTCACAGAAGCCCTCTTCGGCGAGAAAACATTCAATGCTTGAATCAGAATCCTCGCTGACTACGATAGGTTCTGCTTTGGTAGGAGGTTTAGGTTTATTCCTCGCTATGCGAGAGATCAATCTTGCATTTTTCTTGCTTCTAGTATTAGCAACAGTCTTCGCTCTAGTCTTTGTGATTGTAGGCTTAGCAACTTCGGTCTATTTAGTCACAACCATAGATGAAATCGTAGGAGACTTGGGCTTAGGTTTGGGTAACAAAACACTAAAAGGGACAGGGATAGGTTTGCTCTCGGTCACCATGGGCTTATCCACCTGTGGAGGGTTAGACTCTTCAAAGCTTTTACGGCTGAGAAACTCATGCAAAGAATCAAGACGTAACCCCAATTCATGAACCAAAATCATTTTAATTAACCCCACATGGAAGAGGCTAGTGTCAGCCTGGCTGCGTTTGTAACACTTGGCCATCTTAAACAAACTTCGGTGCAGATAGTGAGACAGACTTAGTTCGAATCCCATAAAAATCATTAATAAACGCAAGTGAAACAGAAAGACAAACCCGTACCTGCCTTCACAAGTAACGAATTGTTTGATAATCATTAAGAGATCATACCAGCGGGGTTTCAACATCTTTGCAGGCAAACCTCTGTCGCGTGAGATGATTGTCCGAGACCGAAATAACAATGTCCATGGGACATTGTCAACCTTATAGCTTTTCTACCATTTTTGTCCCTTGACAGGCAGGCTAGTTGCCAAGCTGAGAAACTGTTCAGTGATTTCAAGCTGGACATCTCTAACTTTGGCTCGGCAGCCATCGAATGACAAAGCAAATTTCCGAGCCACAGTGAGGTTATAACCATCGAACTTCCTAATAAATGGAAGCCACCAAAATTCTTCTAAGTCGCTATACGCACCATCAAATGTCAACAGTGCTTGGCACCCGTTGGGCTCGGCCCTCACAATAGGAGCCATGGCTTCTGCACATGGTAGGGTTCCAAGTGAATGAAACAATACACAGAGTGAAAATGAGAGGGTTTAACAGCTTGAATGCTCGAAGAGACCGGAAATAACTCCATGCGTGTGAAGGTGGTGGGATTACCACCGCCACACATTGTATTGATTGCTGAGTACAGTGTTGTTAAAACCATAATCGTTTATACCATGCGTATCGGCCAGTAAATAGGTGAATCATCACACCAACGTGCCATTCATCTGAATTTGAACCGGCACCATAGGTGATGATCATGCACCAGGTGTTAAGTTTAGTCAACAAGAAATCCAACCACCTGTCGTGTCAATTCAATGTTTCAAACCAATGTTAATTAAAACATGTCAATACATAGTTTGAAACTATTGCTCGTCCAATGCAATATCAAATTACCAAAGAATATGCCAAGCATCGACTCATGAAGTTGAAATCCAGAAGATTTAATCAAAGAACCTTTGTGAAACTTAAACGATTTCCATCGACCTTATGTATTCATTGCATATTCGAATGTTTACATTTCAAAGTTTTTAGAACATTGCAACTAAAACAAATCTCAATATAATCAATGAGTGAGGAGCGCATAGCAAGGATGAAAACGTATAAGACCAAAATCAATCACAACCTTTACAAAGTCAAATGTAATCAGATAGTCTTCATGCTTAAAGGCTTAGTAATCAAACAGATCCAAATGCGCAATCAAGGTAAGAGTATAAGTTTGAAAAAAAAAATCTTTTGCAGTCATGTAATAAACCGATGGTCGAGATCAAAGACGACGATAGTCCAAACGATGAAAGAGGTGTTCTCACACTTCCAGTTGTGAAAACTCAAACGAAATCAAATTGTAATCGTCGCAAAAATGAAACAAATGTCGAGAAGCACAATGTGACGATGATTTGTCATTTGGATACAAGGGGTGTAGGCAGCTTTTTTGAGAGCAATCAAAAAATTGAGTTGGCTGCCAACAAGGACATACACCATTTAGGTTGGTGTATGGCCAAGAAGCAGTGGTACCACTAGAATTCCTGGTACCTAGTCTGCGTGTAGCATCCATCACCAACATGACAGAAAGATGCGCAATAAAGGAAACACTAAATCAATTAATGGAGATGGAAGAAGATAAGATTCTGGCAGGATTTCATCAAGAAGTACATAAAGCAAGAGACAAAGCTTGACATGATAGACATATCAAGAGGAAGAGTTTCAAGGAAGGAGACCTAGTCTTTCTCTATGACAGTAAATTTTTACAACATCCTAGTAAATTCAAAATGCATTGGCTAGGGCCCTATGAAGTAAATACTGTCACAGATGGGGGAATTATACAACTAAAGGATCTTGCAGGAGCAGAGCTGAAATGAATGATTAATGAGAGTCGACTAAAATTGTATAGGGACATTCGACCTCCTAGCACTTAAAAGTTACAACGCAGTAAACAAACATGTACATAGTGTATGCAGTAGATGTTAAAAGAAAAATACAGAAATTCATAAAAAGAAGAAATGTAACAAAAAGACAAAAATATAGGAGCGGATTAGAATTTTTGATGTGATAGAGTTATTAGCACTCACAGTGCACAACAGAAAAAGCCAGTGTTGAAGACACTGTGCGATGGAAAATAGTTGACAGACATAAAAAGTGGAGTGCATATGAAAAAGTGAAAAAGTGACAATTGTCAGTGCGACACAACTGTCATTTCGTCGTCTCGCTATAAAGTCGAAAAATGAGACAAAGGTGGTCATTTGCATTTTTTTAGTAAGGAGAAGAAAGAAGGGAGAAATTTGAGCGTGAAAGAGTGAGAAGTTGTGATATCTAGTGGAGATTTGTGGTTAGCAGTCCAAATCTTAACAGAATGTCACCACTGAGAGTCGGAGCGCTGAGCAGAATCGGGCAGAACACAAGAAGTAGCGCTCGGGTAATAGGGATGCAAGGGATGCCCACAGTCATGGATGTGGATGAGATTCACACACCAGAGTATGAGCCAACTACCATACATATCGAGGAGGAACAACACCCAACACAAAAGGTTGGACAACCAGAGGAGGACGCAGAAAGGACGGAATCTGATGCGTCCATGAGAAAAGGGATGCAACAGGAAAAATAGGCCACGAATTTGACTCAACAACACCTAGAGAAGGGTCTAGAACTAGAAGGAGACCATGAAACCGAACGTGAGACCATACCAACAGTTGGGGTATCATCCCCACAAGGGAAGAAAAAGGTGCGAGCAGAGAGCAGTGCATAATGCGTACAACACGAACAGGCGGAGTTGGCCATAGTGATGCCTAAGATCCCCGAAGGAGTGAAGGTTGATGATGAAATGGCGGGAGGAGTAGATACCATAAGATACTCCAACCATGATGTGGATGATGCAGTAAAATTGCCAGACTTAGTGCCACATAATTATTTGGAGGGTAGGGAAGAGGGCCCATCAGGTGCGCCACTGTTGGAGCTTGTGCAATGGATCTTGGGGCTCTACAACACATACATAATGAATTTACTGGATATACGCACTTTGGGCATGGTAAACACATCAATGGATGTGTCAAGCAACTCCTAGCAAGGGTACATGGAGGGATTTTATGGATGGATAGGCCAATGCCTATCAATGTTTATTTGATCACAACAATCATGGGGCTACCCATGGATGGGGAGACACTAGAGCAGTATTTAGAAGACACAACAAAGGAAAAATCCATTTCTGATGAAATCAAACCAAAGTATGGTGCAGAGAGAGGTAACAGGGGAATCAGGATCAGTGACATCAATGATCCTGCAACGATATTTGCAACAACACTGTTAGGTTGCAAGTTAATGTGCAAGTGTATAAATGAGGTACCTGCATACGTAGTAGTATTTGCACCGTAGTGCGCAAAGGCGAACTCGATGATTTGGGCCCCTTATCTACTAAACTCCTTCTTGGAAGATTGCAAGGACACACAATATTGGGGCTCTGAGTTCCACTACTCGTGGTTACTCATCCTCATTGCATTGGTAGGATGAAAAGAACCCACATACAACGTGTTCCTGCAGAGAACATGAAAGTGTGGTGCAGTGTGCTACATGTCTCTTCGAAGCACAATAGATACCAAGGAAAAGAAAATAAAAAATGACGTATTTGCGTTGTACTTAACGAATATCCATAACAGGTTGGTAGACACATGGAGAATTTCCACATAAACAGTCTAGGAGTTTGGATAGATAATGAATTTCCAAGCATCACACCATAATATGCGGTTACAGGCAAAGAGGGATCCAACCAAGGAATGGATACAGTAGAATTACTGCATGATGATGCAGGATGTCCAAATGGAGGTCCAAGAGTGGTATGAAGAGTGGAAAACACCAATGATCCTAAAGACAGTGCTAGGAGGACAAACTAGGATGTAGGACAGAACAATCCCTATGCAGCAGACAAGTAAAAATGGCGCGAGAAAAAAGAAGAAGAAGACACAAGATCAAGAGGGGGGAAGCAGTCCCATACAAAAGAAAAGGACAAAGAAGAAATCACAGCATGGTTCTACACATGGACCACCACACACAAAACATGCACCAAAAGGAACAACAGAGGAGGTGTGCGTAGAAGAAATAAGAACATAGACACAGGAGAAGCCTATGGAGGAAGAAATGGTGCAGGGTACAAGCATGGATACAAATATGATTGAGGCATCTAAGCCATCAGAGACCCAAAGAAAGAGAACATGGGAGAAAGCAAGTGGCTCTAGGAAGAAGGCGAAGGCCCACAGAAAACCACTGGAAACATCAATGACAGTAGATGATGTGGAGCTGATAGCAACGAAAGTGGAAAATCGACTATCAGAGGTGTGGGAAAATGACGAGAATCATTGGGCTTCAATTCTAGACCAAGTACATGAGGTAAAAACTGTGCAAGAGTAGTTGAAGATACAGGCAGAACAACAACAGAAGGGCACACCAATGAAGGCTAGGGAAGGAGTCCCTGCTCAAGAAACAATGGAGATCATAGTCTAGGGGAGTGCCAACTTTATATTAACACCTGAGATGTTATTTCTTGATGAGGAGATAACACATAAGCCTTTAAAAGACATTGAGACATTGGACTTGGCTTTGCCCAATATTCCAACAAAGGTGTTGTATAAATTACAGGTCAACGTCGCACAAGAGATTTAGTCTAGAGCAAGGTCTGATGCGACGAATTTAGAGATAGTGTAGGAGGAGAATATCGTATTAAAGTAAGTCATCAGACAAGAAGGGAAGGAGAAAAAGATGGTGCAAAAAAAAGTGGACGAGATTGAGAACCAGATACATGTAGTATTTCAATCCATCTCAGACAACACAGAATTAGAGGGAGCATCTTCAGAAGAGAAGATGAGAAAGATATCGTAGACTTTGCAACAATACAAAGACCAGATCAAGGAACTCGAGGAGTGCACAATACCTATCACTCCTTCAAAAGTCAAAATGCAAAGAGAGAAAGACACGACATCATCTGCAGAGAACACTGTCCAAAACATACATAGAATGACAAAACTGTTGGAGAAGAGTGCCCAACTATGGACACAACTCTTAGATGATGGGAGCCTACAAGAGATGCAAGGGAAGAAAGATAAATCTCACACAGAAATGGCATAGGTAAAGCAACAACAAAAGAAAATTTCATTGCCATAGAAGAAAAGATATCGCAGACTTTGCAACAATACAAAGACCAGATCAAGGAACTTGAGGAGCGCGCAATACCTAACACTCCTTCAAAAGTCAAAATGCAAAGAGAGCAAGATGCAACATCATCTGCAAAGAACATTGTCCAGAACATACATAGAATGATAGAAATGTTGGAGAAGAGTGCCCAACTATGGAAACAACTCTTAGAGGATGGGAGCCTACAAGAGATGCAAGGGCAGAAAGATAAATCTCACATAGAAATGGCAGAGGTAAAGCAGTGGCAGAAGAAAATTTCATTTCCATAGAAGATCAAGACTATCAAAAAAATGAAGAGCCTACAGGTAGAGGAAAAGGCAGTACAGACACAAAAGATGACAAGACAGGCTCAGTTGGAGCCCTTGCAGGAGAAGACAGAGCAGTGGGTCGTGTTAATTGATGCAACGAAAGTGAGCATAGATCATATAGGCTTGGAGGGGGGATAGATATTAAGACTACTAATCATCGCGCATGTGGTAGAGGCCATGACCAAGAAGAGAAATCGAGATCATGAGCAATTCCAGTGGATAAAAGATATGTACGATGCACTGGCACATGCAATGAAAGATGATGGAGTCCATGAGTGACTCAGGATGAGTCATGATGTCAGTGTTGGGAATATGTTGGCGCAGACCAATTTTGGGAAAAATCAAAGAAGCTTTGAAGGAATTAAAGCAACATCGGAAAACAGGGGAGTGTGTTGGAGATAAAGGAAAAGCGACATCGAAAAAAAGGGAAAACAACACATGAGAGGAAAGCATGCAAGGCGTGCATACAAGAAAACCTAACCGCATTAGGGTTAGGGTTTTTGTAAGAGATTGTAATGGAAGATAAGCCAAAAATAAGTATAAATAAGTACCTATGAGGTCTAGGTCGGGGGTTGGTTGTTGTTGTTGTGGGAGAATGTTAGAGAAGACTGTTTTTCTTGGCTAGGAGAATGATTGTAAGATTTGATACCTTTTTGTAAGTTGTTGAGCTGTAGGAGAGTCAAGTAACTAGAACTTGAGGGTTAGATCGCAGACTGAGGAGCCTGGTGTGATCTAGTCATCCTCAAAAGGGTGATGGAGTGTATTTTGTGATTGTATGAATGGATTTGTAGTGCGCGCGACACCATATATTATAGAGCTATAATAAAAGAGCTCAAAAGCCATATCTTTGTGGAAATAGCCCAGGAGGGGGTGAACCATGGTAACAACTGTGTTATGTGTTGTGATTGATTGCATGTTTACTTTCTGTAAATAGTTAATTGATGAATGAATAATTCCAGGAGATCAGTTAATTGTTATATTTGTTAGAATGCATGCATCCACATAATATATGAATGGATCTTAAGAATAATAGAAGGAACTACTAGTTCAGTGACAACCAAGATTTGATAGGTATGAACATGAAAAACTCATACATTAGATAAACAACCTTTTCCCTTTAGCTCTATCATAAGAAAACCTTTACACACCTAAATTTTGGTTTTGTGAAGGGTTGTGTGTTGTACACATGATGAGATCTAGCATTTAAAATCTATGTAGAAACACCCTCTCTTTTGTTTAGCTTGATGAATCTTATATGAAAAGAGATTCATAACTGTGTACCACATGTTTTTTTTGTTTATATCCGTTTTGAATCTTTGAAGAAGATTATTTTTCTCTACTTTGTTGTTCTTTGTGCTAAGGACCATGAAAAGACTTTAGTGTTTGATATTAAATTTTCTCATTAGGCCCTAGTTGGAAGCAAATATAATGTATTTGCCCCACAATTTTCTAGAAATTTGTAATTTGGTGGCATAATGGAAATCTCTTTTAACAACATTAACATATTTTAAAAGGGGTTGTGAACATTGATATATGGATGTAAGAGGTGTTGCATACAATGCCATCATATTTGCATGTAGTGTTGTATTCTTTAAATCTACTTTGCATTTTGTAGTGCCTTGCTTTTGAACCCTAGCTAAATAAATGGCCATGTGATATATATTATTGGTTTTATGTTTATACTTTGAATAATGGGCACTCATTAGTTTTGAGTGAGGATAGACATCATCATCATAACCAGGGATTGTGCATGATCTACCATCCCACTATATGTTGTACATGGACAAACTCCCTATGAGAACCATGTGCCATAACTATAATGTCACTTATAGTTCCAACCATATAATTCATCAATTTTATTACATACAAATACCAATGTTGTATGCAACCTGATGACATTCTATGTGCAACAATGCTTAAATTATTCACAACTTTGAATGACTTCAGGTTGTGTTTGATGATCTTTATCATCTTCCATTAGTTAAGGCCATATTGGTCATGATTATTTTTACTAAGAAAAACATTACGATGTTTGATGTAATAGAAGATAAAGTGCCTATGCTTTTATTAATAAAAAATAAAACACACAATAATCAAGGATGAATAATGAGATGGGGTTCTAGGACTTAGGTGTGAAAAGAAGAAAAGGTAGGAAGGTTGAAATAAAATCTTCCTTATATATGTCATTTGAAAATAGGGAAAGGGGTTCATGTAATGTATCAAATGATTAAAATATCATAACAAAACAAAAGTACACACCATGTACATCAATGTGAGTGTGGAACACAACTCCAATATAGATAAATTACACAATAACTCCTTAAAGAATAGGATAACCTCCTCCACATATCCAAATACATTCATACATCACAATTCACATGTCTACAATAATGAATACATGATCTCTATATATAACTATTCACACCTACACATGAAGCCCCTTTACTATTAGGCCGAACCTATTACATATATATTTACATATTACATGTACATTTATCCCCATATATTCCCCCCCATTGGGGTCATATCATATACATTTAACCATGTATATTCTCATTTTGGGTCATAACATATTACCCTCCTTCAAAAAGCTTTGTCCTCAAAGATTTGCAATTAAATGTTTCACATGTGATGAAGCCATGTAATATGATTTTATTATGTTACCTCTTTCTTCTTTCCATTAATGATGATCCATACATCCAAAATCAATTCTTTTCAGTCATAATCTTGGTGGTTAGTTGTTGCATAATTTTATTTCCCTTGATTCCATATATTGTTGTTGAAGCTTCTCTAATTTCTAGTAGATGTTGTTCTATGATAGTATCTTGTTGAATAATGGTTTTATGATTCCATATTCCATGAATATTGATGAGTATTACATCTTCTTCCTTGATAATGCTGATATTGATGTTATTGTCTTCCTTGAAATATTTCTTGGAAATGAGGTCGATATGGTTTCACATTTGACAGTTTTTCTTCATTTTACACACCCCTTTTATCTATATTCTTTTCATAGATAATGGAATCCTTTATCCTCTTTGCTTGGTCTTTGATTACTCTAGCCTTGGAGATGATACCATCATATTTGGCATGTACATCCTCTAGTTGAAGTTTAATTTCTTCAAGTATCTTCTAATGAATTTCTTAAAACTTGTCTTCTCTCCTTTTGAAGTTGCAATGTTGTCCAATTTATCAAATTTTGACGTCCTTCTTCAATTATAAATTGCATTTCTAATTTTACCTCATCAATATTTAGGGATTCCTCAAACTTCTTACAAATTTCCTCTTCCAGTCTTTTGGTAGATTCTTAATCTAAGATCCTTGTTTCTTCTTGATTTTGATAATTCTTTTTTTCTTCTTTAAATCTCTTAACCTCATCTAATAGTTTTTTTGTTATGGTTTCGTAATTTACATATCTCTTCATCTCCATTTTTTAGTTCTTCCCTTGAATAATCCTTTTCCCACTTTTCTTTGCTACTATTTTCTTTCTTTAAGTTCTTAACCTCCTTAATGAGTGATTCATTAAGGGATTTCATCTCAACGAACTCATAATTTTTCTTTGTAATATATTTTCTTGTCTCTTCATTATCCTTTTGAAATTTGGATACACTTTCTTTTGATTCCTTTAGTTCCACTTGAATTTTATGCATCTCCCATTTTATTTTTTTTATCCTTGATCCATTTATTTGAGAAAAGTTTTCAAAAATTTCCCATGAGAGGGTGATTCTAGTACCTTCATCAAGGCTATACCACCATTTGAGAGACTCATCATTAAACTTAAGGATTTCCAGAAAATGACTGTTAAAATTTTCTTTTATCATCCTCAACCATTCCATGGTATTGATTTCATCTTTATCTTCATCTCCTGTAAATTTAGGCATTTCCATTGATTCTTAATTGAGGTCTAACCGAAACCTCAAATTAAAACCTTAATTTGTTAGGAAAAAATATGTAAAATAGTTATAATCCTTATTCCAATATAATATTCTATGTTTTCTCTTTCCAATGGCTTTTGAATCGGTTCAATTGGACACCCCAATCAAAAGTTATGATATTTTTAAGTAAACATACCTTTAAAACCCTAATTTGGAGTCTAACCTTCCGACCGACCTTCCTTCTAATGTATTTATGAAATTTCAGTCCCTATGAGTCTAAAATTATGACTTGTAGTAATTTGAAATGTCTTATCTACAATTCCATAGGTTTGACCAAAATTGGGTGTGCCAAATGAAAGTTATGGTAACTTTCCCAAAATTTGCTGAATTTTGTCCTATTGTGGAGAACAAACATGTAGAGAATGTCACACATACAATATAGGATAACCAATTTTTAAATTCGCACCCAAAATACTATAGATTGTCTTCTTTCTAATGAAACTAGTGTCATGGAATTTAGATCTTCTATGAAGAAGATATGACTGTTTTACTTGGAACACCTGTTTGAGACTAGTTACAGGACTAGCCAGAAACCCTATCTTCCATAGGGTGTATCTACGAAAGTACAACGTGTTGGTTGTGGAGCCTAATTATGTTCCTGATTCAGAGGTCCTTGCTTTCAGCCATGTTTATACCCCATGAAAACTTTACACCCCATAAGTATGTGCACTCTTCCACGTGGGGGAGTGCAGAGGGGGGGTACCCCCTTTGCGGGGTTCGAGGGGCCTATCCCCCCAGCTGGGGGGTTCAGGGGTAAGCGGGCCCTCGGCTGGGGGGTGAATCCCCCGAAGGAAAAATTGCCTTATAAAAGTATATTTCAATTTCATTGTAAATCTGGACCGTTCATTATAAGGTCGCAGATCTAACGGTAGAAATTATGTTAGGGTTTTTTGCCCTAGAAAGCAACCATCTTTTATGAGGGAAATGTATTGCGGCTATGTATGGTGGCAAGTATTGTATTCTGAGAGAGGATACTGTGAGAGAAAGAACAAGAAGTTACAATGGGTTTTGTTGTAGGTTGTATCCCTTTATTTGCTAGATAATAATAAAGGAAGAACCTGGCAAATTCTCTGGTGGATGTAGCCCACACTGGGTGAACCACATAAATCTGTGTCTCTATTGTATTGTGTATCTTCTATGTTTTGTTTCCACATTTGTTTTATTTTATTGCTCCGCGGTCTTGTTTTTCTAACAACTGGTATCAGAGCGAAATGTAACTCGCAGGAAAAGAGGGTTCCTGGTTTGAATGGAAGCAATGTCGGAAGATGAAAAGTTTAGGGTTGAGAAATTTAACGGCCAAAACTACCAGTTATGGAAGATGCATATGGAAGATTATTTATATTAGAAGGATCTATTCCTACCATTGGGTGGAGTAGCAAAGAAGCCGACGGCCATGAAGGATGAAGAATGGGAGATTCTTGATAGAAAGGCTCTAGGAACGATATGGCTGAGCTTGGCAGCGTCGATGGCTTTCAATATTTTGAAAGAAAAGATAACGAAGGATTTGATGGACGCATTGACTAAAATGTATGAAAAACCCTCGGCATCTATTAAGGTATTTCTAATGAAGAGATTATTTAATATGAAGATGTCAGAAGGTGGGTCTGGTGTAGATCATTTAAATGAATTTAATACAATTACTAATCAACTAAGTTCTGTAAAAGTGGAATTTGATGATGAGGTTAGGGCTCTTCTAATCTTGTGCTCATTGCCAGAAAGATGGAATGGCTTGGTCACGGCTGTAAGTAACTCTGTCTCTGGTTCAAATACTTTAAAATTTGATGATGTTGTTGGTGTTATCCTTAGTGAGGAAATGCAATGGAAAAACAAAGGTGTGACATCAGGTAATGCGTTGAACATGGAGAATAGGGGAAGAAAAAATGATAGAGGAAAGGGCTCAGGGAACCGCGAAAATTCTAGGAAGGGTAGATCCAAATCCAGACTTGGAAATATAGAGTGCTAGAATTGTGGAAAGAAAGGACATATGAAGAAAGATTGCATAGCTCCAAAGAAACAAAGAGATGGACAACATGAGAGAGATCAGGAAACAAATGTAATAGGTGATGTGTTACAAGATGCTTTGATTCTTTCTGTAGATAATATTTTTGAATCTTGGGTAGTAGATTCAGGGGCTTCATTTCATGCCACACCCCATAGGAAACATTTTCTAGATTATCTTCAAGGTGATTTTGGACAGGTTCATTTGGGTGATGATGCACCATGCAAAATTGTTGGAATGGGAAAGGTAAAAATAAAGTAACATAATGGAAACCAATGGTTGTTGAAAGAGGTAAGACATGTTCCAGATTTAAGGAAAAATCTGATTTCAACAGGGTAGTTGGAAAGTGAAGGTTGTGTATCCATATTTACAGATAAGATGTGGAAGGTCATCAAAGGATCATTGGTTATAGAAAAAGGAGAGAAGGTAGGTACATTGTATTTATGTACTGGTAATACTGACTCTTCTATCTCTTTAGCTTCTACAAGAGTGGATACAACACTGTGGCATCATAGGCTGGGACACATGAGTGAGAAGGGTATGCAGATACTTCACAAAATAAATTTGCTATTAGATCTTAAACAAATTGATTTGGACTTATGTGAGCATTGTGTTTATGGAAAACAAAAAAGAGTCAGATTTCTCAGAGTCGAAAAATAAAAAAAGAATGAAAGGTTGGAACTTGTGCATACAGATGTATAGGGACCAACTCAGGTATCATCTCTTGGTGGCTCTCATTATTATGTTACTTTTATTGATGATGCAACTAGAAAAAATTGGGTTTATTTCATTCGACAAAAATCTGATGTTTTTGATACTTTTAAGAAATGGAAAGCTTTAGTTGAGAATGAGAAAGGAAAAAGTTTGAAGTGTCTCAGATCAGATAATGGAGGTGAATATTGCAGTGAGGAGTTTGACGATTACTGTTCATACCATGGGATTCATAGAGAGAAGACCGTTCCAAGAACACCACAAGAAAATAGTGTGTCAGAAAGAATGAATATGACAATCATGGAGCGTGCAAGGAGTATGAGATTGCATGCCAGTTTGCCCTTACATTTCTGGGAAGATGCTGTAGATACTATTGTTTACTTAATAAACAGAGGATCTTCAAGCTTTTTGGATGGTAGAATTCCAGAGGAGGAATGGACAGGAAAAAAGGTAAACTATTCATTTTTTGAAAACTTTTGGTTGTGAAGCATTTGTCCATATTGATAAAGAAAATAGAACAAAGATTGAGTTTAAATCCAAGAAGTGAACCTTTTATTGGATACGATGTTAATGATTTTGGTTATCGATTATGAGATTATGAAAATAACAAAATCATTAGGAGTAGAGATGTCATATTCAATGAGGAGGTCATGTACAAAGATCAGTTGCAGGGAAAGAAACAGGAAGAAGAAAAACAAAAATAAACCGTGCTTGATGAGATCACTGAAAAAGAAATTCCAAAGGAACTTGAAAATCAAAATGTACAACAACAGGAGCAACAGGTACCTCAAACACCTGCAAGTGTTGTTATAAGATCTACCAGGTTAAGTATACCCCCTGAACGATACTCTCCTTCATTGTATTATTTATTGTTGACTGATTCTAGTGAACCATAATGTTATGAAAAGGCAATGTAGGTAGAAACCAAAAAGAAGTGGGAGCAAGGCATGAAAGAGAAAATGGATTCCTTGGAAAATAACCAGACTTGGGACTTGGTTCAGTTGCCTGTGGGAAAAAGAGCATTGCAGAATAAATGAGTTTATAAGTTGAAGGAAGAAGATGGAGGAGAAAAGTGGTACAAGGCTAGACTTGTTGTAAAGGGGTTTGCACAAAATAAAGGTATAGATTTTGATGAAATATTTTCTCTTGTTGTTAAAATGACTTCAATTAGGACTATTTTAAGTCTTGTGGCAGTAGAAGATTTGCATCTTGAATAGTTAGATGTAAAAACAATTTTTCTCCATGGGGATTTGGATGAAGAGATTTATATGCAACAACCACAAGGGTATGAGGTCAAAGGGAAGGAGAATTTGGTATGCAGGTTGAAGAAGAGCTTGTATGGCCTAAAACAAGCTCCAAGGCAGTGGTATTTGAAGTTTGACAGGTTTATGACAGAACATGGTTATAGTAGATGTCATTCTGATCACTGTGTTTATTTTTAAAGGCTAGAAAATGGAAGCTATATTATCTTGCTATTGTATGTAGATGACATGCTTGTTGCAGGGTCTAATATGCAGGATATAAATATGCTCAAGAAGAAATTATCCAATTCATTTGCGATGAAGGATTTGGGTGCTACAAAGAAAATCCTTGGCATGAGAATAACAAGAGACAGAAAAATCGCAANGCTAGAAAATGGAAGCTATATTATCTTGCTATTGTATGTAGATGACATGCTTGTTGCAGGGTCTAATATGCAGGATATAAATATGCTCAAGAAGAAATTATCCAATTCATTTGCGATGAAGGATTTGGGTGCTGCAAAGAAAATCCTTGGCATGAGAATAACAAGAGACAGAAAAATCGCAAATTGACATTATCTCAGGGTGAGTACACAGAGAAGGTGTTGGAGAGGTTTATAATGCAGAATGAAAAACCAGTTAGTACAACTTTGGCCAACCATTTCAAATTAACTAAGGAAATGTGTCCCAAGACACAGGAGGAGATAGAATACATGTCCAGTGTCCCTTATTCATCAACAATTGGCAGCTTGATGTATGCAATGGTTTGAACAAGACTAGATATTGCACATATAGTGGGAGTTGTGAGAAGGTACATGAACAATCCAGGTAAAGAACATTGGGAGGCAGTAAATTGGATTCTCAGGTATTTGAGAGGTACTGCTACTCATGCATTATGTTTTGGAGGTTTAGACACTTTTCTACAGCGATATGTTGATTCAGATATGGAAGGTGATAAAAACAGCACGAGGAGCACCACAGGGTATGTTTTTACTATAGGTGGAACAATAGTAAATTGGATTTCGAAACTGCAAAAGGTTGTTGCACTTTCAACAACAGAGGCATAGTATGTTGCTGCTACAGAGGCTAGTAAAAAGATGATTTGGTTACAAAGGTTTATGGAGGAATTGGGAAAGAAGCAGAAGAATAACAGGTTGTAATGTGATAGCGAGAGTGCAAGTCATCTTGCAAATAACTTAGCCTTCCATTCAAAGATTAAACATATATAATTGAGGTACCACTTTATACAATTCACCTTGGAAGATGGACATTTGAAGTTGGAAAAGACACACACTAGCCAGAATCCTACAGACATGTTAACAAAGGGAGTAACCAGAGAGAAACTGAGTTCCTACTCAGTTTCATGAGTTGGTCTTCAAGAATGAAGATGAATATGAGAAATTTTCCAGGTCCAAGAAGGTTCAGAGTCTAGCATATACAACAACGATGGAGTTGTTGAGATCAGTCTCCAAGTGGGAGATTGTTGGTCGTGGAGCCTGATTATGTTCCTGATTTAGAGGTCCTTTCTTTCAGCCATGTTTATACCCCATGAAGACTTTACACCCCAGGAGTATGTACACTCTTCCACGCGAGGGAGTGCAGAGGGGGGGTACCCCCTCTGTTGGGTCCGGGGGGGCTATCCCCCTAGCTGGGGGGTTCGAGAGTGAAGCCTCCGAAGGAAAAATTGCCTTGTAAAGCTATATTGTAATTTCATTGTAAATATGGACCGTTCATTATAAGGTCGCAGATCTAATGGTAGAAATTATGTTAGGGTTTTTTTCCCTAGAAGGAAACCCTATTTTATGAGGGAAATGTATTGCGGCTATGTATAATGGCGAGTATTGTATTATGAGAGAGGAGACTGTGAGAGAAAGAATAGGAAGTTGCAACAGGTTTTGTTGTAGGTTGTATCCCTTCATTTGTTGGATAATAATAAAGGAAGGACATGGAAAATTCTCTGGTGGATGTAGCCCACACTGGGTGAACCACATAAATCTGTGTCTTTATTGTATTGTGTATCTTCTGTGTTTTGTTTCTGCATTTGTTTTATTTTATTGCTTCGCGGTCTTGTTTTGTTAACACAACGACATTTAAGATAAAATTATTACCAAAGTTACCCTGATATGTCTTCTAAATAACCTCCACATTTCACTTTTTGAAGTGGCCCCAAAAAAAATCATAGAGAAAATTCCAAGATTACTTGCTAGAGGAAGCAAAATCCTAGGATGAATGTTTTGATTATAAATGTAATGTACCAAATGCTTAAAATATCATAACAAAATAGAAGTACACACCATGTACACCAATGTGAGAATGGAGTACAACTCCAAGATAGATAGCTACATAATAACTTCTTAAAGAATAGGAGAACCTCCTCCACATAACCAAATACATTCATACATTACAATTCACATGTCTACAATAATGAATACATGATAACTATATATACCTATTCACATCTACACATTCGACCCCTTTACTATTATGCCAACCCTATTACATATATATTTACACATTTTATGTACATTTATCCCTATATATGCCTCCCATTGGGGTCATATCATATACATTTAACCTTGTATATTCCCCTTTTCGGTCATAACATGGTAATGAATCAATTGCTTAAAATATCATAACATAAAAAAAATACACACCATGTACAAAATGTGAGCATGGAGCACAACTCCAAGACATATAAGTTACACAATAACTCCTTAAACAATAATAGAACATCCTCCACATAAAAAAATACATTAATACATCACAATTTACATGTCTACAATAATGAATACATGATCTCTATATATACCTATCCACACCTACACATGAGGCCCATTTACTATTAGACTGACCCTATTACATATATATTTACAAATTGCATTTACATTTAGCCCCATATATGACCCCCCTTCGGGTCATATCATATACATTTAACTCTGTATATTTCCCTTTTGGGTCATAACATATATCAATGAAATATTGAAGAAATTCGGAATGAAAGACTGTGCACCTGTCAGTACACCCATGATCACATGATGCAATTTAGGAAAAGATGATGAATCTCCAGAAGAAAATCAAACACTATACAGGTCAATGATCAGAAACCTACTATATGTGACAACATCAAGGCCATAAATCATGGAAGCAATAGGATTGGTTGGAATATTTGAATCTGCATGAAAGGAGACACATGTGCAAGGAGTAAAAATAATATTCAGGTATTTAAAAGGAACATTGGACTTTGGATTGTGGTATTCAATAAGTAAGGAATTTACTCTAACGAAATATACAAATGCATATTGGGAAGGAAGTATCGATGGCAAAAATTCTTTCTACGAAATTGTCTCATATCACGGTTGAGCAAGAAGCAAACTTCAATCTCTCTATCCACAAAAAAAACTGAATATACTGCAACAACATATTTCACACACATTCTATGGTTGAAGTAGACATTAAAGGATATCAAGGTAGAATATGATCAACCAATCTCAATCATTTGCGACAACACAAGTTCAATAAACATTTCAAAGAATCCCATTATGCACTCAAAGACGAAGCATATTCCAATCAAATACCACTTCCTAAGAGAACATGTAGCTGAGCAAAGTGTCAAGCTGAAATACATTATCACCAAAGAATTGGTTGCAAATATTTTTACCAAAACTATTCCTAGAGATACATTTGAATATATCAGACAAAATCCGAGTGATATCCCTCTCATCTCATCAGTAAAGGGAAGCACAAGCTTAGGGGGAGTATCACTTTTTTATTGGTGTCAAAGGGGGAGAAGTTGCAGATATATGAAGAATTGTAGACACAAGGAAAGTTGCAGTTAGGGGAGTATCATAATTTAATAAGGGTTTCCATCAATGAAAAAGGGGGAGATTATTGGAAATATTTTTGTCATTGATGTCAAAGACAGGGAGAGATCACATATCTCCAATATAAAGATTGCAAGATAGAGAATGTTGGAAATATTGTTTTTGGATTTTTGATGCTCATTTTGGATACCCTAGATTTGAAAGAATTTTTACCCTATATACCTAGCTCAAATGGTATCATAGGTTGTACTTTTGGAAATTTTATCTGAGACCTTTCCAATGGTATATGACATTCCCTCTAACTCCCTAGGAATGAGGAGAAATTAATTTTTTTGTTCAACAACCCAACTAGAAAATTTAGGTTGACTCAACCAATCTTTACAGGTTGGCCCCTGGAAGTGGGGACATAAATACTATATATACATGATAGATGTTCTTATTTGAAGAGTATACAAGCAAGAGATCAAGTATGAGGTGCATGGAAATGATCTAAGGCATGCTAAAGGAGTTTGGGTATCTTTTGGGGGTCTAAAGGTGTGCAAGAGGAGTCTTCTTGGGGTTTTCTTGTTCTTAAGATGCACTATGAAGGACTGAAGGTTTGTGATGCTACAAAGTGTGTTATTTGAGGTTATGATGCTACATTCTAGGGGTTATGATGCTACATTCTGGGATCATATTCTTGGGATGACGTTATGAGGCTCACTAGGGTATGAAAGCTACATTTGACTAGGGTTTGAGGGATTGTCTATGGAATGAAGCATGCAGGTGAAGTCGAAAGTACTATGTGTATGAAGATATTGGATTGGTGTCGACACATATTTTATTTAGTTGATGCACATGTGAGGGGATTGGTGTCTCTAGTAGGTTGGTGCCTACAAATATTGTATCAATATGTTGGTGCCTACAGGTGTTGTTGAGTTGGTGCTCAATTATGGATATTGGTGTCTCCAATAGGTTGGTGCCTAAATCTCATTAAGTTGGTGCTCAGTTAAGGATATTGGTGTCTCCAGTATGTTAGTGTCTACAATATTTGTAATAATAGGTTGGTTCCTACATATATTTATAATGATAAGTTTATGGTTTTCTTCTAATTGGGTTTCCATGTTAAACTCTGTGTATTGAGATTTGAGTTTATATGTGATTATTGTTTCTTAACTAATGAATGATTGATGAATGGTTAAATAAAGTAAAAAGTATCTTATATTGATTCAACCCCCCATCTTAATATAAGATAAGTTCAATATCATCTTCATTCCTCATGCAAGAACAAAAATATATTAGGTTCACATATCTCACATATGGATTGGAAGACCTCCTTAAAGGTTGAGGAAGTGAAAATTTGTGAAGATAAAATTAAAACAACAAATTCTCTTTCTTTTTAAGACAATTATGATAAACCTTAGCAAACTCATTTTGATTATCCAACTGAAATTTATACCATTTCTCCCATAAATAAAGTGCATAGGCCCTTCCAGGTGGCTTACAAGTTAACATATCATCCGTGTTAGCACTATAAGTCACACCTATACTACTATAGGTGTAAGCCTAATATCCATAAAAAATTGGTAGTTTTGTAAAGGCAATTTTTTTAGTTCAAGTGTAACGAATGGATGAGATACTCAGTTTAAAATATCAACATAAAGTTCCACAAAACATACTGCAGAAAGAAAGGCTTGAATAATCTGAGATCGATATTTAAAACATAAATGGAAGGATGGAATATTGAGAATAAATATATGAAGTATATGCACCAAGTTACATCAGGTAATTCTGAGACATATGCAATAGAATTCTTATCAAGAAGGAACCTCCTAATCAATAAGAAAGCGTGCTTTGACAACACTTGCACCAGTAAATAAACAATAAATCATTCACTAAATTCATGAACAAGTAATAAATATAAATCCTTCATCAATATCAAACATCAAAGCAAGACAATAAAATAACCTATGATAGTAGAAGAGGAACTGATCTTCAATTATCAAAGAGTCTTAAGTCTATACATACATAGTATGGAAACTAACAGTCTAAAACAAAATATATGAGTTCTCTAAAAAACCACTCAAATCCTCTTATGGAGTTAGATTACATATTAAATAGAAAATAACATCAAAAGTCCCTCTAGGAATCACCACCTAACTCCTACATTGGATTCTGCACCTGGGTGAAGCATGGAAATAGACAAACAAGCCAACATCTAACAAACTGCTAGATTTCAGGAATTTGTTGGTAGTAATAGATACAGCTGTAACCAACTCATTGCATGAAGACTTAATGCAGCTATATCTTGAGCACAAGTGTCCCTTGATGTATAATTTATCTCTGAGGAGTTACTCAAATCTCTTCTAATCGGTGGCAATCGTCCTACATCTCGAATTCCAACTAATCGTCAAGTTCACATCAAGTGCACTACAAACTATTTCATTCGTAGCACCTTCAACAGGATGAACTGCGAACTTTCCTATAGATGTCATTTTTCTTTCAAAACATAACAACTGATGCCAAAGATGTGCAAGAAGCCTTAAAACCTTTGTTAATGCCTACTACAACCTCTAAATCATGAAAGTGACTTGCAAAAAATAACATATGGGCATAATTGTAGTAGCATAATAAAAAATTACTCCTTAGGGTTATAAACCTGCATATATAAGACACCATAGAAAAACTGATTATATTGATGCAGATATGATGCTTCATCTTCGTCTCCTAGTGGCCACCTGAGCAAACATTTCCAGGTTCTTTTTTGCAATCTGTTCCTTCAATTGTTGCACTTCCTCCTTCAACTTTCTGTTTTCAGCTTGATAAGCTCTATTCTACCTATAGACACTCTTCATTTTCCTATGTAGAGGTAACGATATCTTAACCATGTGCTTTTCCTTTGCAACAATTTCTTCACACTTATCTATATTTTTCCTTATCTTAATCCTGGCTTGCATATTTTCGTTTTTCAATTGTTCATTCTCAACCCTTACATCTTTCAACTGCCTCCTTAGCCTTTTGAAAGTGGGGTCACTTTCTTCAGAAGGAGACTTGACCTCAATAATTTCTATTGTCTTTTTAAGAGGTTTGGTTTTGACTATTTGTTGATCTGGTGCTTTGGATGCACCCTCTTCCATAGAGACATGCTTTCTTTCTACTGATCTGGTGAATGGTCTTTTAGGAATAACATATTCTGCAGCAATAGGTGGAGAAAAAACACATTTCTTTCCCTTCAAATTCCTTGCTTTGCTAAAGGATGTCTCCATAGGTGAACACTCTGCCATAGGAGAATTTTATTCATCTAAGTCAAAATCCCCTCCTCTGATAACATTTGTTGCTAGAGTATGTGATGGAAACTGATGAATTTAGGGTTTTACTGCTTCATTTTGCAAAAAATAGGGTTTGTTGGCAAAATGATTTTATTCTAAAGAAACACTGCAGGAACTGAAACAATATTGAAGCTAGGAGATCGGAGGAAAATATGACAACCCAAAAATGGATGGAACCCAAAATAGAAAATTCAGAGAAACTAAGTAAAATATGGAGTTTGCAACAAAATTTCTCAGTTTGCAATGCACTGATTAAGTTTGCAAGAACAAATTTTAGATTAGGGTTTTCATCAAAAGGATTTTCAATTCAAAGGTATGGAGAGGAATATTATCTTGAGTGAAATGTTTTTTTTTCAAACCTGAGTGAAAACGATGTCAACTAATGGTTTTATCAATTGAAAAAAATAGGGGATTCGTAGCACATCAAGTTCGTATCACAGACAATTAGCAACAACTACAGTTTGAAATGATTAGAAAGCTTGCAACAACTAGGGCTCGATGATACTAAGTTTTTAGGTAGTGGAATTTGAACATCAAGCAAAGTACCTAGTATATAAAGCTCACTCCTTGTTGTAGAAAACCAAATCAACAGTCTTTTAAGATTTTAATCCACCATCAACCGCTACACGAGAGTTCGCAGCACCAAGAGTTTGTAGTGAAAAGTAGTTTGTAGTGCACTTACAGTTCGCAATGAGCTGAACTAGTTTGCAGTGCACTCTTTGCAAATGGAAATGAAGGTAAAAATTGACAAATCCTCCTTTTGAAAAAAACCCTTTGAAGATGACTGATGAGGGGATGGCATTGAAAAATTGAATCCATCATGAGACACTGTTCCAAAATCGTAATCATGAAAGATTTGTCAAATGATCTATTTTTGAGTTACTACGAACTCTTATGCGAGTTTGCAACGAGTTGATTTGACACATGAAATGACTCCCAAATGGTCATATGTGACTTCAAGATCCTTTGTACACCTATTTTGGATAAAACACTCATTGGTGACCTTTAAAAAAAATATGAAATAAGACCCAATATTTCCCTCTTTTGATAATGATGACAACCACCATCATGACACCAAGAATTTCATAAATAGACTCTGATCAACTTTCTATACTTAAGAGAAAATAAAAACATGATTTATTTGACATGAAACATGAATCAAAACCTTTGAGAACATGACCCTATGAATCAAACCTACAAGCTTAAGAAAATGACTCATACAGGAAGGAATGACCACATGACTGACAAAGGTTAGTGGTATCCTTCTGAGACTAAACTAACACAATTTAAAAAAAATTGACTTCTATACATCCTATGTGTTAACATCTGGCTCCACAGGGGATGCAGATCTCCCTGTGAGGCTCCAATAAAATTGCAGTTCCAATGCCTTATCCATTGGGCATGGAGTCATTATTTAAAAAAGATAAACAAAAATTAACTAAACATACCAGTATTTATAATAGAACTAATCCACCCATGACTTTAGTAAAAATATTTTTTGAAAAAATTCCCATGGACTAGGCCACTAGAAATTTCAGCGCCCTCCAAATTCTGTAGCTTAAAAGTGTTATTGTGAAAGACTTCATAAATATTAAAAGGGCCTACCCGTAGAGCTTCAAACTTACCATGATTTTCTTTATCCTTCCTTTGAGCATCCCACTTGATCACCAGGTCTCAAAGATGAAAATATTCCTTCTTTACCTTCTTGTCAAAAACTTCTTTAATTTTCTGCTGATGATTATGTGATCTGTCAAACAACTGCTCTCTAGTTTGTTTCACTTCCACAAGTTTTTGCATCCTTCTGACCATGTCATATGGTTCCTATAATACCCCGGTTTTGATCCCCGTATTAAATAAAGTATTTTGTTAATCTATGAAAGGCCAGAGTGCCCAAACAATTAAAAGATGCCAGTGTGCCTAGGAAATGTAATGTTTTGATCATTATTAATAATTAATACATCATTGGATGCTAGAAGGACAAGGAAAAGATTTATAGGGGGATATGACTCCATAAGAGATGTGGCTTGAGGGGTTAAGTGTTTATTTTATATTTTTATTTACCCATTTTGTTTTAATGGATAATATCAGTTACACGAGCTTCTTGGGGGAAGGCCATGTGGTTCTCTAATTCCAAGAATTATATAAACCCATCTTTGGTATGTTTGGGGGTTCACTCATTTAATCACTCACTAATTGTTCATTATTCATTGTTCACACCTTTCATTATGTTCTCTCTCAATTCCTTCTTTCAACCAATCTCCATTCTTCATTAATTTTTTTATCTTGGCGGGGGAGAGAAAAATGAATTGTGGAGAGGAGCCATGGTTTGGTTTGAAGTAATGAATGCTGGTGTATTCCAACCATGACTTAATGCCTTCATGTATGAGATGCATGGGCATGCATTAAGTTTTTCCCACAGCTGCGAATTTCAAGAGTCCCAACATGGAGATTCTTGACCAGATGCATTGGAGCTTTGGAAGGCGGTGGATAGCCTAAGGGACTGCATGGAAGAGAAGGGGGTCCATTCTCTTGGTGGTGCAGGATGGGTAGAAGAGAGCTGGTGTAATTTGGATTGCTATGTGTGATGAGATTCCTGTGAGAGATTGAGTGCTGACTGGTTTGAGAAGATGAGTGACACTCTGGAACCGTCCTTGTGGACTCATAGCCCTGACTCGAGGGTAAAATTACTGTTGAGACTTGGAACAACAATGTCTACGGTTGGGTGGAACATTCTTGGTTTGCAACGAATTGGTGATTCATTTCATTAAAGATAAGATCTCTCTTTGTCATGGTTTCATTTACCTGTATATTTATTTCCGCTATGTATTTATTTATCTATGAAATTTGTAACATCCCCCAGCCACCCATGCCGGGGACAACACCACTAACTCAAATCCAAACTGCTCTGAAAACCAGAATGTAACATACCCATAAACCCAAGCCAGGTAATGTCACTTGAAAACTTTCATGTTCTGATATACATATATATCTAATGCAATTTAAACAGACATAAACAATCTTCTCATACACATATTCATGCGGAAGTGAAAATAAACACATACATGCAATATATACATGCAATTTTGATAACCTTCTAACACATGTACAAAATACACAACATACAATTAACATAGAATTCGTATTTATATTTTTATGAGAAAACCCTCGACTACGTGCAGACCTTTCACAAACCTACCAGCCTCAGACCATGTTGCTCCAAGCTATCAATAATGGATCACCCCCAAGGTTGGGATTAAACTACACCCAGGGAAAGGAAATCCTAGGCTAGGTTGAGGCTACAAAAAGTTGCACAATGCAATAGGAAGGATTCTCTCCAAGGATCCTACTTACACCCACTACTCATAGACTCTCATTCCCCACATGCCTGTCCCACCTTGAGAATATGCACCTTCACTATTACACAGTCCATCGTCCGTTCCACTTCCCTTCCAGAGATTCAGCAATAGGACAGATCAAGAATTCTCAGAGCTCTGTAGCGGCAGCTAGACTCCCTCCAGGAGAAATCACTTCCCCAACAATCTCTCTCACCTAGAGAGAGTTTCTCACATGCCTGAAAAACTGCTTCTTCAACCACGGGCTTGGCAACCCGCCTCTTCAAACCACAGTAGAAAAATCAAGTAATTAAAGGGAGGAATAGACAATTATAGGGGTTCACGATGTCCAAGGGTCCAACAATGGCGTAAATGGCTCTAGCCGCGTGTCTTTTCAGTGCGTGCGTGAACCAGAGAAGGGATGTCAAGAATCCTGAGAATGAACTCATGAGGAAATATGGCTAGATCGGCTAGACTGTTGAGAGAGAGAAAGGTGAGAATCATGAAAGATCCATAATGGTGAGAGCAAACCCCCACAATGGTGGAAATTTCCACATAAAACTGCATGTATTCTGGATGACACTTGGCTCTCCAAGAGCTTGTTTCTCTCGACTTGGAGTTATGTTCTCTCCCCAAAGGAACTTATCATAACTAGGTTTATTTCCCAACTTTAGTATTTTTAGGAAATACATTATAATATTCCATTGGGTTAAGCCTTCAAGCTTAGCCCCTTTTTCGTAGCCTCTCAGCCCCCCTTTCCCTTTCCCATCCTAGTGGAGCTTAGTTGCCAATAACCCTTTCTTCATGGTTAGTCTACATGCAACGATGTATTTTTATTAATAATCTGCATAATTACATATACAAAAATAGGCTCTTTGTCCTTAACATCTAGGCTCTTCGGCCTATTAAACACATAAGCCTCCCAACTTATAGATACTTGGCTCACCAACTTATAAAATTCCTTAAACATCATTACAATTCAACAGGGGCTTAGCCTTGGGGTATTACAATCCCCTCCCCTTATTTTTGCACTTTCCTCAGTGCAATCCATTTACATAACATCAGAAATATTTTCAAAATATTCAAAAATATGCGGGTATTTCGCCAGCATAACATCTTCATGCTCCCAAGTTGCATCCTCAGGACCATACCAGGTCCATTGGAACTTTACAATCCCTATGGCTCAATTCCAAAGATGTTTGATTTTCTAATCCAAAATGAGTACCAGATGCACTTGAAAAATGATTTCTTGCTCCACCTGAATCACATTCCAATCAATAACATGATTAACATCAGGTATTAAGCAATGATACATGGAATACATTATGTTTAGACATAGATGCAGGTAATGCAATCATGTAAGCAACTGGTCCAATCCTCTCTAGGATTTCAAATGGCCCACAATATTTGGCTGCCAACTTGGAACAGTTTCCAAACTTCAAGGAACTTCTGTTGGCCTTCACCTTCAAGAAAACATGATCACCCGCTTTAAATTCCCTGTGGGTTCTACCCTTGTCAGCATAGTTTTTCTGCCTGTCCTGGGTAGCCTTTAAATTCTGTTTAATCTTCAACATTTTCTCTTCCATTTCTTTGAGAAACTCTGGCCCAACTACTTCTCTATCAACTGGGTTGTCCTAGCTTACCGGTGTGTTGCACTTTCTTCCATAAAGTGACTCAAATGTGCTCATCTTCAGTGATGCTTGGTACCCATTGTTGTACGCAAATTATACCAAGTGTAGATAATCTTCCCATTTAGATGGTTTTTCCATCACATACATTTTTAGCATATCCTCTATCACTTGGTTCACTCTCTCTATTTTCCCATTAGACTCGAGATGATAAGTTGTGCTAAAGTTCATATTTTTTATGAACCCTTTGAATAACCCTTTCCAAAAATTTGAGGTAAACTTTGGGTCTCTGTCAGACACAATTGCCTTGGGTATGCCATGCAAGTGTGCTACTTCCCTCATATAGATATCATCAACATTGGTTTCCTTGTGAGTAACCTTCATAGGAATGAAATGGGCAACTTTAGTAAGTTTGTCCACCACCACCATGATAACATCATGTTGCATGCTTGTTCTGGCAATTTGGTGATGAAATCCATTGTCACCACTTCCCACTTTCACTCAGGAATGAGTAATGGCTGCAGCAACCCAACTGGGTGTCTATGCTCATCCTCTACCCTTTGACACTCCAAAAATTTAGCAATGTATTCAACAATCTCCATCTTCATGCCTGGTCAATAATATTGGCTCTTGACTACTGAAAATATTTTCTGATATCCTGGGTTTCCCGCATAAGGTACATTATGCATTTATTTTAAAAATGTACTCCTCAATTCAGGAGATTTGGGTACGCAAATTCTATTCCTATACATGAGAATTCCATCAATTTCCAATTCATAATCTTCAACTTTCTGCTGCATTTTTCCTTGTTGCAATTTTGTTACCAATTCCATGTATTGAAAATCAGCCTTTGCAGGCTCAGAAATTTTGCCTTTAATTTTTGATTGATACATGATAATGGCTATAGCATGCAATTCATGCACTCTTCTGCTGAGTGCATCAACCACTTTGTTCTCCTTTCCTTTGATGTGATTAATATCAAAGTCATACTCATAGAGGAATTCCAACCAGCAGCTCTGCCTAGCATTCAAAGTTGGCTGATCAAAAAAATATTTTAGACCATTATGGTATGTTCTCAGCTCAAAACTATTTCCCATGAGGTAGTGCCTCCACTTCTTCAAGGCGTTCACTATGGAAGCCAACTCCAAATCATGAGTGGCATAGAGTCTTTCACGGTCTTTCAATTTTATGGATTCAAAAAATATCACGAACCCATTATGGTTAAGGACTCCACCAAGTCCTTCTTTGCATGCATCTATGCAAAGCACAAAAATCTTCATTTGGATCAACAATACTTAAAATTGGAGCACTGGTTAACAACTGCTTCAATTGCTGGAAGCTCTTTGCACATTCTGTTGTCCATTGAAACTTCACCCCCTTCCTTTGCAAGGAAGTGATTGGGTGAGCAATTCTCGAAAACCATGCAATGAATATTTTGTAGTATCCATATAGACCCATGAAGGATATGAATTTTGTCACATTATTAGGTGTTCTCCACCCTTTAATGGCCTCAATATTTTCAGGGTCCAATGCTATCTCTTCTTCGGATATGATATGCCCCAAATAGTTAATTTTTTTTTGATAAAATGAGCACATGCTCAATTTGGAACACAACTAGTGTTCTCTTAGCACTTGTAACACCATTCTCAAATGATGCTCATTCTCTTCTTCTAACCTAGAATACACAAGGATTTTATCCAAAAAGACAATGAAAAACTTGTCTAAATATTCCCGGAAAACACCATTCATCAAACACATGAATACAACTGGTGCATTTGATAATCCAAATGGCACCACTGTGAATTCGTAATAACCATAACTTGTCCTGAAGGTAGTCTTGATGATGTATTTATCCTTGATCCTTACTTGATGATATCCTGACCTGAGGTCAATCTTTGAGAATATCTTGGAATCCTTTAACTGATCAAAGAGATCATCGATCCTTGACAAATGATACTTGTTCTTTATAGTTACCTTGTTCAATTGTCTGAAATCGATGCATAATATCAATGTCCCATATTTCTTCTTCATGAAAAAGACTGGGGTGCCCCTAGGTGACACACTTGAGCGTATATACCCCTTCTTCAGAAGCTCTTCAAGTTTTATTTGCAACTTCTTCAACTCTTGTGTACTCATTCTGTAGGGAGTCTTTGATACTAGATCTGCTCCAGGAATAAAATTTAGAGAGAAATCAATATCTCTCTTTGGGGGTAGTCCTGATATCTCCTTGAACAAATCCTTAAAATATTTTAGGACTGAGTGATCCTCCAGATTTGGCACCTTATCCTTAGGTGCTTCTTTCATATGGGATGCAAATATTTGGCATCGCTTACTGTAACACTTCTTCAACTGCATTGCTGAGATCTCTTAGATAGTAAATTCCATAGGAATTCCTTGGACTACTCTTGGGTTCCCTTCCTCATCCAAGCAAGTAAACGCCTTGTTAAGACAATCTAAGACAACATGGTGTTGGTCCAACCAATCCATACCAATTAGACAGTCATATGAACCTAATGGAAATATGTTCAAATATTCCTTGGTACTTAGCCCATTCATGTCCACTGGACATGATTCGACTAGCTCAACAACTTTTCTCTTGGATTCTGTAGCTAGTTGTACCAACCAAGATTTCTCATGCTTTCTTCTTGGAAAAAACAATCTTTCCACAAATTTAGGATCTATGTAACTATGAATAGCTCTTGAATCTATCAAAATAGTAAAGGCATGGTTATTGATCATACCTTCTACTTCAATCATGTGCGATTGAAACTCTGCTTTCTTATTTTATAGGGCTACATAGATCCTAGGTACACTTCTGCCCATGTCCTCCACTGTTTCTTCTTGCTGTACATTGTGGAAAATTCTCACTTTGTCACCTTTGTGAGGAAAATCTCTATACTTGTGGTCTCCTTTACATCCCAAACATTGAATGGGTGTTTGCCTCGGCCTTTTCCCACTTGCCTCAACCATTCTATTCTTTGTAAAAGATGGTTTTCCTTGAGGACTGTTTATGAAAAAGAGTGGATTGTTCCCCTTCTACCTCTGTTCCTTCTTAAACTTCTTCTTGTCCTCCCAAGCCTTCTGGAAAGTAGGCTTTCCTTTTTGCTGATCATATAATTATTTTTCTCTCCTTATGGTTTCTTCCAGAGTCTTGGGATCTTCATATTTGATTTTATCACTGATGAATGATGGTAACCCACTCAGGTACCTCTGAATCTTCACTGTCTCATCCTTGATGAAGGAGACATACTTCAAGAACTCTAAGAATATCCTTTCATATTCATCAATAGTCATGCTTCCTAGTTTGAGTTCAAATAACTCTTTCATCTTTTTATCATAATACCTGTTGGTTAGGTATTTCTTCTCAAAATTCCTCTTGAATTCCTTCCAAGTCACATTTTTCTCTCCGAGGTGCTGCACTTGCACAATATGATCCCACCACATGGATGCCTTTCCTTTCACCTGATAGATGGAAATTCTTCCTTCTGCATGGGAAGAATATTTATGCAATTGGAAGTACTTCCTCATTCCTAGCAACCATGTCTCAACATATTCATCCTTCTTGTGCTCTCCATCAAAATTAGGAGGTTTGATCTTATTCATTTCTTCTTTCAATCATCCACCCCAGACCTCCTATGCTTATTGAGAGGGGATGGACTTGAGCTACTGTGTGTTCTCTTATGGGAATTCTTTTTGGAGTGATGGTGATGTTTGCTACCACTCCTTGATATTTGTTTTTCTTAGGGGTCTTGTGGATTCTTGATTTGTTGGAGCCGCTCTCCTTATACATCTTCTTTTCAATTATGTCCAGCATTTTCATTAACTTCATATTGAAGTCTTCCTATTGTTCCTTGGCCTTCATAAGCCTCTCATTATCATCCTTGTGGCTCTGGACATCTCTCTGCAAAATTTTGAGGGTCTTAGCCAAATTTATGTCTTCCTCCTTTTCTCCTCCATGTCCATTGGAGTTGGTTCCTTCCATATCCAACTCGACATTCAACCCTTTGTTTTCATCTTCTTGACTGAAGACTACCTGGGTATCCTCCATCACTCTACACTTTGTGCTAACTTCGATCTAACAGATGTTATTTCTACAAAATGTACAACCAACAAAACGTTGTCAGGCTAACTGTTCTTAATAATTTCATGAACATGAACCATTCTGATTCATTAATATATATCAAACTTATTTTCTATTGATTTCCTGAGAAATTGACTATTCAAATCAAATTTCTGGGTGAACAGCTATCTTCTACTATTCAATTCCTTTCCAATGGTTGTTTCCATGCTCAATTCCGAGTTTTGAGCAGGAATTTATGGTTATTTGAACAATTTATCTTCTCAGTGATGCAATCTTGTACATGGATTCTTCCAACTCAGAGTTGAATTGGCTCTTAAATCCATGCTAGATCCCTCCTTCAGGTTTACAAGCCTTCCTTATTCCTTTAGGTGTAGGTCTATACAATTAAAAATCTCACAGGCTCCTTCTCTAATCCCTTTTTATGCTCCTAAAAAAAAAAATTGGGCGCTAGCCTCTTTCCTTCAGTCCCCAAATTCATGTGACCAGGGTCTGTGACCAAGCGCTAATAACTAGGCACTTATCCTTTTCTTCAGGCCTTCAAGACTCCAAAACTTTGGGGCTTCAGAGGATCTACCTCCATTACCGTACACTTTCTCTGAACGTCGATTCTCCGAATACTTGGAGGACGTACATATCAACGTTCCTTATTCCTCATTTATATCTATGGTGGATCGAAGCTTCAAGAACTAAGGCTTCGATAGTTTTTTGAAGTACATCATAACAAATTTCCCAGACCGTCGAACTAGCGAAATTGTAAAGGACAGTGGATCTACAGTTCACATTCTCTACTTAGATCTATGGTGCATAGGATCTCCGAGACTATGGGCTTATGTGGTTTCCAAAACACATCACAACAAATGTCCTGAAGTGTCAACCCACCGAAGATCCCCTCTCTTTCTTCCATGTGTCATTCCCCGATCAATGGTCGAGATTAACTCCAGCCCTTCTTGAGTTCTAGACTCACAACAAACTACAACGCAAATCCTACATAGTACTTCTTCTCTAGAGCTTAGGATCTGGTGCAACGCATATTCTATGATCAATGATCACAATGGACTCTAGACTTTGGGCCTTCGGAAGTCTCTGACCTCAACTCTTTATACCTTGAATCCTCCGGACCATGGGATCTCTTCCGCATGTCCCCTCCCGATGAACAACGAGGATTTACTCCACTCTTTAGAGCTTCAGGGGTTTCATACTTAAAAATTATTGACCAAGTTCCTTCAGAGTGCTAAGTCTCTGGACTGCAAGATCTAGTGCCACATGGTATAACACTAGAAGCGGACACGTGGGCCAATCCGAGGGGTGACAAGTGTCAATATCTAAATGGAAAATTATCCTTTCAAAAGAAGAGATCACACTGAAACGTGGCACACATCATGTGTGTTCACGTCACCCCTAGGTGACGTCACCGACACATTACTTTAGAACTTCAAGACTCCGAGACTTTGGAGGTTCAAAATTTATTCCAACAACTTTTCCTCAAACATTGAAATCCAGAACTGCTTAACTTCCTGGGGCCCACGTAGTACAGTGGTCACCAATCAAAGTGGTGACACATGGCCTCACTGTCGAGTGACACGTGTTAGGTTCCAATTGGTCCTAAGGGCCTGTCAAAATTATGAAAATGAGTGACATGTGGCAGACCTAGGTAGGTCCACATCACCCTAGGTGATGTCATCCTGCCATGTCAGACCTAATGCTTCGGGACTTCATGGATTTCTTATCATCGAAACTTTCTCCAAACTACCAAATTGTTGAACTGTCAAATTGGTCCACGTTACCCTCAGTGATGTCATCATGCCGGATCACTTCGACACCTAGGACTTCAATGATTTCTTCACATGGACACTTTTTTGAAACCATTGAAATGTCGACTAGCGAATAGGTCCACTCCACCCCCGGTGACATCATCATGTCACATCACTTCAGCATTCGGGACTTTGACGATTTATTCTCTATGCAACCTCCAACGGATTTCTCCGAATGCCAAACCACAAGAGAAATCTAATGGTTCTCCTCCTCCCGAATGATCTACGACTAAGAATCACTCCGGGACTTCAGAGGATTTAACTGTTGAACACCCCACAACCTCCAAACTAACTTTTCTTAATCCACAAACACGTGTCCCTGGAAAATTGACGGTCTGGATTAGTTCTGGACTTTATAACTTCGACAGTTTTCTCTGCTATTTCTTTAAAACAATAGGAGGGGTGAAGTCCGAAGGACTTTTGTACTTAACCTCCATGCAACTTCTCCCGATTTGACAATTGTGGGGGATCTATATCTTTCCCAATAAATCCAATGACTCAAATTTAACTATATGTCCCAATACCACACCTGTCGTGGTTTATCAAATTGCTAGACCTTCTGAGCTTCTGAACATATCCAAGGTGTTCCCCAACGCCCTCTTGGCACTCTGTACATAAAATCCTTGTGGAATTTTGACTCCAAATTCCACATTCGTGGCCCATCCAAGTTCAGTGTGGAAAACATGGGCTCTGATACCATATTGTAACATTCCCCAACCACCCATTCCCGGGACAACGCCACTAACTCAAAGCCAAACTGCTCTAAAAACCAAATTGTAACATAGCCAACCGCCTAGGCCAGGCAATGTCACTTGAAAACTTTCATTCTTTGATATACATATATATCTAATGCAATTTAAATAGACATAAAATTTCTTCTCATACACATATTTGTGCGGAAGTGACAATAAACACATACATGCAATATATAAAGGCAATTTTGATAACCTTCTAACACATGTACAAAATACACAACATAACATTAACATAGAATTGGTACTTATATTTTTATGAGAAGACCAACGCCTATGTACAGACCTTCCACAAACCTCCTAGCCTTAGACCATGCTACTCCAAGCTATTAACAGTGGGTCACCCCCAAGATGGGACTAAACTCCACCCAGGGCAAGGAAATCCTAGGCTAGGACGAGGCTATGGTAAGCTGCATAATGAAACATGAAGGATTATCTCTAAGGAGCCTACTTATTCCCACTGCTCACAGACTCTCATTCCCCACATGCCTGTCCCACCTTGGGAATATGCACCTTCACTTTTCCATAGTCCATCGACTTCTCCAATTCCCTTCCAGGGCTTCAGAAACAAGCTGGATCAGGAATTCTCAGATCTTTGTAGCTGTTGTTGGAATCCCTCCAGGAGAAATCACTTCCCCAACAATCTCTCTCACCTGGAGAGTGTTTCTCACAGGCCTAACAGCCTACTTCTTCAACCACATGCCTGACAAAATACCTCTTCAAACCACAGTAGCCAAATTGGGTAAGGCAAGGAACAACTCAACAATTAAAAAGGTTCACAATGGTCAAGGGTCCAACAATGGTGGAAATGGCTCTAGCTGCGTGCTTGTTCACTGCGTGCGTGAACTGGACAAGGGATGGCAAGAATCCTGAGAATGAACTTGTGAGGAAAGATGGCCAGACCAGTTAGAATGATGAGAGCGAGAAAGGTGGGAATCATGAGAGAAACATATTGGTGAGAGAGAACCCCCACAATAGTGGAAATTCTCACATAAAACTGCATGCATCCTAGATGAAACTTGGTTCTCTAGGATCTCGTTCCTCTCCACTTGGAGTTCCGTTCCTCTCCCCAAAGGAACTTAGCATAATTTGGTTTATTTACCAACTTTAGTATTTTCAAGAAATACATTATAATATTCTCTTAGGTTAAGCCCTCAAGCTTAGGCCCTTTTTCCTAGCCTCTTAGCCCCCCTTTCCCTTTCCCATCCTAGAGGAGCTTGGTCCCCCATAACTATTTCTTCGTGGTTGGTCTACACACAGTGATGCATTTTTATTAAAAATTTGCATAATTACATATACAAAAATAGGCTCTTTGGCCTTAGCATCTAGGCTCTCCAGCCCATTAAACACATAATCCTCCCAACTTGTAAATACTTGGCTCACCAACCTATAAACTTCATTAAACATCATTACAATTCAATAGGGGCTCGACCTTGGGGTATTACAAAATTCGTATCTATAATGTGCATGCTTGCTGGTTATTGTTGTGCATGACATATGGTTCATTTATTTTATGTTGTAGCATGAATCTTGATCTATTCATGTGAATATTTCATGCATCTTTATTAATAAAAAAATTATCAGAATTCAAAATTAGTTCAGAAGCGAGCTTGAAGTAGCGTGCCCACCCTATGGGTGGCTAGGTATGTTACAAATTGGTATTAGAGCTTCAGGTTGAAACACCAGATTGTTATGGGCTGGAACTGTGGACATGGTATTATGGTTAAAAATGGATATGTCCTTGTGATATTAAAGCTCATGAAAGATAGCGCTGTCGAGATTGTACATAAGCTAGAGCATCGTGAAAAAAACAATACTTTGTAAAGGATCATAGAATTGCGGTCATCCCTTTTGAATCTCGGGAGCGATAAAAAATGTTGATCGAAGCCAAGCAAGAGATGGAAAACTCCATAACTTCGTCGCTTCAACGATTATGGGAGACATAGAAGAAGCATGAAAAAGGTCAAAGTCATAAAGTCCCACTGACCGTCCAATCTGATAGGAGGCTCGGGTGAAATCTCAGTCATTGGTCAGGGTCATTTGTTTTTTACCACTTTGGGAAGTTTAACTATAGGAGAATCAAAAAATTTCAAAACTGCTATAACTTGGATTCCCGGAGTGCCGAAGTCTCAAAATCCCATCGACCGTTAGATCGAGGAAAGAATTCAAGATTAATGCAGGCCATCATATCTAGAGTAGAGATGGTGGAACATCCATTCAATTGATGACATTTTGTATGCCATGTCGTAGGGGTACCATGTGGGGACACTTGTCACCCGGATTCAGTACCTTTTGGACCCCATCCTATTCATTTTTTTTTAGTGACACATGGTACACATGCCATGGGTGCACATCACCATAGGTGACATCATCATGCCATGTCATCTCTATGAGTATGGCCTTTGGGGGTGTCTAATGTCTCTACCTATGAAAGTGTCGAAGACCAAAGTTGTGAATTCATGCATATTGTTGATTTAATATCCCTTCGGGACCTTTCTAAACCATTAGATCAAGCAGTGGAAGGATGGTGTAAGAACTTTGAAAGATATCACTCCGGGGGATTTGAACGGATCAAAAGTTGAAATATATTAGAGTCCCAGAGTGTCGAAGTCCCATAATGATTAAGGACCATCCCTACCAACACTCGATTAACTCCCATCTGTCAGATTATGCTAGTGGAAGGATAGCGTAAGCGGAGGGGTTAACTAATGGTAAGCGGTCATCGTCACTTTATGACCACTTTGGCAGGTATAATTCTGAAGGAGTTGAGAAAATCATGAGTGGAAATGTCCTAGAGTCTCGGAGTAGCGAATTCATGTGAGTCATTGATCTGAGATTCCTTGTGATCATCCAATTAAATAGTGGAAGGATAGGTTAAGTGCTTTGGTGGGTAAAACTCCGGGGGAGTTGAACGACTTGAGAGTTGTAATGTCCCAGAGCACTGAAGTCCCAAACTAATTAAGGACCGTCCATCTAAGCACCTAAGTAAGTGGCGGTCATTGATCTCGTTGAAGCCTCCAGATGGGGTAGGACTGTCTAGTCAACGAGAGATTAAATCTTGACCGTCCTATCTGCTAGTGGATATAATAGAAGGGTTTCAACGAAGTTTGCTTTGGGAGAAGTTGGAAGATTGAAAAGGGAGAATAGATAAAGGATGAATTACGGAGGACTTGGTTCCAACACTGGTCTCATGATAAGATAAAGGGGTTAATTATAGGTGTGAAGGGCCTAGAAGTAACCAAGCCCTCGAACATTGTGTTTGAACAAGCTCTTGTGTAGAATAAAATAGAGAAAGGAACTAAAGAGTGAATAATCCTGTGGTTTTGAGCCATGGTCACATGAAAAATGGTTTTAAGGAAGCGCTTGTGTAGAATTTGAATTCTGTACTAGTTAAAGGAGTTGTGGAATATTTCAACAAGATCCTATTCCAAAACAAAAGAAAAAGGGATGAAAGTGATTTTTCGGGAATCCATAACTTTCATCTCAAATATCGAATTGGGGAAATATTATAGTCATTGGAAAGATGATTAAGAGGAGAATAAGATAGAATTTTTATAATATGAAGAATGATAATATATTTAATCATGAATTTAGAAGAAAAAGGACCTTTAACATTGTTTGGAATTTTGTTTTTTATAATATGCATAATTCTAACAAAATGGTTGCTTGCACATTTTGTAGAATTAGGGCGTGTAAACATATCAGTTCAATATAAGAATGCATATTCAAGAAACGAAAGAAGGAGAGGGACCTTACAACCATGATAAAGAGTCCAAAGGTAAAAATATTAGTGTTGGTAATGCAGAGACAAAATCCAATAAACACAAGGGTAGGGAGGAGCAAGAAACATTGATAGACACTGTAAGAATCCCGAGAATAGAAGTACAAAGATACAAAGAAGAATATGAGAGACTGGTAGGAGAAAAAAATCAGATAAATTATCAAGTGACACAAATATCAAATCAATTGCAGAGGAAAAAAAAGAATGGATCAAACTCAAAACAAGAGGAAGAGGGCAGATGTCATGAAAGAAGAGATGATCCCAGAAGAGATGGCCATTCAAGAAATGCTATCAAAACTCATAGAAATCACTCACCTCCCTAATTAACAAGAAAATTTTATGCATCTGAAGATTCCATGAGTAGTCCAGAGGTGTCTCCTGTTAGGCACCAAAGAATAAGACATGAATTGGATAATTTTCAAGGAGAGATGAGGAAGCTTAAGCCACCATCCTTTGATGGTGAAAGGGAAAGGGAAGATGATGCTGAAGCATGGTTTCTTGGAATCAGAAGATGTTTTCAATTGCATAACTACTCATCAAACCTAGAAGACATAATTTACACATACCATTTACATGGGAAATATGCTATGTGGTGGGATCAACTGAATCAAGTTTAGCACATTAATGACAGTAGGAACACCTCAAAGAAGTTCAAGAAATATTTTCAAAAGGAGTACTTTTTAGAGGACTTCTATGACAAGAAAATGCATGATTTCTTTAAACTCAGGCTGGGAAGCATGACCATGGAAGAGTATGAAAATAAGTTCGTGGGGATGCTAAAGTATGTGGGGTTTCTAAAATATGATAAGGTGAAAGTACAGAGGTTTTTGAGTGGACTTCCATCCTTTTATAAAGAGAAGATTCAATATGATGAACCTAGGACTTTAACTAAGACCATTAGGAAGGATAAGTACCTATATGAGCAAGGAAATGGAAGAGACTCTTTGCATAAATCTTGGAAGGATAAGAAGAATGAGAATTTTGATTAGAGAAAGAAAGGATTCAAACCTCCTTTCAATAGAAATATCCCAAATAAAAGTCATCCCGACCAGTATGCTAAGGATGAATCCAAGAGAAAAGACTCCTTGGGAAAAAGGGGAAGATCACCAATCCAATGTTGGGGATGCAAAGAATATCACTTGTACAAGGATTTCCCTCACATAAAAGACAAAGTGAAGACCATGCACAACATCCAAGAGGCTACAACAATAGAATACATGGGAAGAATATATGTAGCCTTAGATGATCAACAAGCAGAGAACCAATCCAATATGAACGAGGTGGAAGGTAATACCATTAATCTACTTGTTTCTATTTTAATTGATTCAGGAGAAAGTGATTGTTACATTGATCCTAAAATAGTGGATAGATTACATTTGGATAAAAGTAAGCTTGAAAAATCAAGCTTGGTTTAGCTAGCCACTGGAACCAAAAGGAGAATCCATGATATGGTTAGAGGTTGTTATATAAGTATTAATGGTGTGAATTATAATGATGATATAAATATTATACCATTGGGGTCTTATGATATTATAATTGGAATGGATTGGTTGGACAAGCATCATGTTGTCCTAGATTGTCATAACAAGACATTTAGATGTCTTGATGAAGAAGGAAAACAGAGCACTGTGAAAGGATTTCCAAGAACCATCTCTATAAGGGAGATTTCAGCCTTAAAACTAAAGAGATTCTTCAGAAAATGATTTCAATTGTATGCAGTCCATGTGGAGGAACCAAAAAATACAAAGGGGCCAAGCCTTGAATAATTTTCGGTACTGTAAGAGTTTGAAGATGTATTCCAAGAAATAATCGGGATGCCACCAAAGAGGGAGATATATTTTTCTATTGATTTAGTGCCAAGAGCTTCCTTAGTATCAAAAACACCTTACATAATGAGTACACTAGAATTAAAATAATTACAAATGAAGTTGGAAGAATTGTTGAAGAAAGGGTACATATGTCCAAGTGTTTCACCTTGGGGAGCACCCGTAATCTTTGTCAAAAATAAGGATGGAACTTTAAGGATGTGTATTGACTTTCAACATATTAATAAATCCACTATAAAGAACAAGTACCATCTACCCATAATTGATGACCTCTTTGATCAACTAAGAGGGGAAAATATATTTTCAAAGATAGATTTGAGATCGAGATACCATCATGTAAGAATCAAAGAAGAAGAAATCAATAAGACAACCTTTAGAACCAGGTATGGACATTATGAATTTGTAGTGGTGCCATTTGGACTGTCCAATGCACCAACTATCTTTATGTGCTTAATGATTGACATATTCAGAAATTATTTGGATAAGTTTTTCATAGTATTTCTGGATGACATACTTATCTATTCTTGGGACACATTATTTCAGAACAAGGTATATCATTGGATCCAAAGAATATTGAATCCATTAGAGGATAGCCAAAACCCATGAATGTTTCAGAAGTCAGATCTTTTATGGGGTTAGCTGGTTAATACAAAAGATTTATAGCAGGGTTCTCTAAGATTGTTCATCCCATCACTTCTTTGCAAAATAAATCAATTAAATTTGAATGGACAATGGAGTGTAAAGAGAACTTTAATTTGTTGAAAGAAGTACTTACTAGTGCTCCTATTTTGAAGATTGTTGACCTAAATGAAAATTTGGTGGTATGTATAGATGCATGAAAGGAAGGACTTGGAAGAGTCCTTACTCAAAATGGACATGTCATTTTTTATGAGTCCATAAAGCTTAAAGACCATGAGAGGAACTATGGCACACATGAATTGGAACTTTCTACCATTATTCACGCATTGAAGATGTGGAGGAATTATCTCACGGGGAAGAGATTTGAGTTAAGAATAGACCATAGTGGCATGAAATATCTTTTTGAACAACCAAATTTGAATGCTAGAAAAATGATATGGCTGAAATTTTTAAGTGAATACGATTTTAACATCAATCATATCAAAGGAAAAGAAAATAAAGTTGTCGATGCACTTAGTAGAAGATTACATGTCATGCATGCTACAACTGTTAGTATATATCAATCAGATTTAAAGAGTAAAATTTTAGATGTTATTGTCACAGATCAACATTACCTAAGGGTAAAATAAAGCTTACAACAAGAAAATGTACAACATAAAATTAAAGAATATGAGATGAAGGAAGATGGATTACTTATACATAAAAATAGAATTTACGTTCCTAGTTCCAGAGAACTTAGGAATTTGGTATTAAAAGAGATTCATAATGTTCCATATGCTGGACATCCTAGTTATTAAAAAACAATTGCAGCAGTAAGAAGCCATTTCTTTTGGCCATGAATGAAAAAATATGTTGGAGATTACATTTCTAGATGTATTGAATGTCAGAAAGTGAAGGATGAACATGGGCACCCAACACGTTTTCTACAACCATTACAATTTCCAGAGAAGAAATGGGAAGTGGTAACCATTGATTTTATAACTAATTTGCCTAGGAAAACAAGACAACATGATTCAATTATGGTAGTATTTGATAAATTAACAAAGGTTGATCATTTTGTTCCTGTAAAAACGACTCATACATCAACTAATATTGTATAAATTTACATGAGGGAGATTGTTAGGTTGCATGGGATATATAAGGCAATTGTTTCAGACAAAGGCAAAACGTTTACTTCAAATTTATGGAGGGGATTGTTTAAAGGATTTGGTACAAATATGAACTTTAGCACAACATACCATCTATAGTTAGATGGGCAGACAGAGAGAGTTAACCAAGTAATTGAAGACATGTTGAGAATGTATGTGATGGATAATCCATCTAAGTGGGAAGATTTCTTTCGCCTGGTTGAGTTTTCTTATAATAACAAATATCAAGCTTCATTGAAAATGATCCCTTTTGGAGCTTTGTATGGTAGGAAAAACAATACTCCAGTGAGTTGGGACAACCCAACAGATAGAGTGGTACTTGGGCTAGAATTGATCAAGGATATGGAAGACCAGATAGTTAGAATTAAGAAGAATTTAAAGGCAACTCAAGATAGACAAAAAATTTATGCAAATAAGAACATGATAGCTAGAGAATTTAAAGTGGGGGAGCATGTGCTTTTAAGAGTGAAGCCCAAGAAGAGCTCTTTGAAGTTGGGTATTTTTACAAAGCTAGCAGCCAAATTATTTGGTCCATTTGAGATATTGGATAGAATAGGGCTAGTTACATACATGCTTGAATTTCCTTCTTCCATGAATGTGCATAATGTATTTCATGTCTCTTGGCTAAAAAAATATGTACATGATCCTAACCATGTTATTGATTAGCATATGATTCAGGTTGATATAGAAGGAGACTTTTAGGTCCAGTTAATGCGAATATTAGATAGAAAAGTCAAAATGCTCGAGAATCGAGTTATAGAGTTGGTAAAAGTCCAATGGGCCTGCTATGGTCCTGAAGATGCTACTTGGGAGCATGAAGATGCCATGCAGGAAGAGTACCCGCAAATGTTTGAATAAATTTTGAAATTTTATTTTTTGTTTTGTATATGCACTGAGGACAATGCAAAAATAAGGGGGAGGGGATTGTAATAGCTTGGTTTTGAGCCTCGTATTAAATAATGTATTTTGTTAATCTATGAAAGGCCAGAGTACCCAAACAATTAAAAAAGGCCAGTGTGCCTAGGAAATGTAATGTTTTGATCGTTACTAATAATAAATACATTACTGGATGCTAGACGGATAAGGGAAATAGTTATAGGGGGCTATGATTCAACAAGAGAGGGGGATTGAGGGGCTAAGTGTTTATTTTATATTTTTATTTACCCATTTTGTTTTAATGGAGAATATCAGTTACATGAGCTTCTTGGGGGAAGGCCATGTGGTTCTCTAATACCAAGAATTATATAAACCCATCTTTGGTCTATTTGGAGGTTCACTCATTCACTCAATCACTCATTGTTCATTGTTTATTGTTCACACCTTTCATTCTATTCTCTCTCCATTCCTTCTTTCACCCACTCTCCATTCTTCATTCATTTTTATCTCGGCGGGGGAGAGAAAAATGAATTGTGGAGAGGAGCCATGGTTTGGTTGGAAGTAATGAATGATGGTGTATTCAGCCATGAATTAATGCCTGCATGTTTGAGATGCATGGGAATGCATTGAGTTTTTCCCATAACTACAAATTCTGAGAGTCCCAACATGGAGATTCTTGACCGGATGCACTAGATCCTTGGAAGGCAGTGGACATCCTGAGGGATTGCATGGTAGAGAAGGGGGTCCATTCTCTTGGTTTGTGTAGGATGGATAGAAGAGAGATGGTGTACTTTGGATTGTTGTGTGTGTTGAGAAGCCTGAGAGAGCTTGAGTGCTGACTGGTTTGGGAAGCTGAGTGACACTATGGAACCGTCCTTGTGGACTCATAGCCCTGGATTGGGGGTGAAATTGTTGTTGAGACTTGGAACAACAGTGTCTATGGTTGGGTGGAACATTCTTGATCTACATCCAGTTGGTGATTCATTTCATTAAAGATAATCTCTCTATATGTCATGGTTTCATTTACCTGTATATTTATTTCCACTGTGTATTTATTTATCTATGAAATTCATATCTATAATGTGCATTCTTGCTTTTTATTGTTGTGAATCACATATGGTTCATTTATTTTATGTTGTAGCATTAAATTTATTTATGCATGTGAATATTTCATGCATCTTTATTAATTGAAAATTTATCAGAATTCAAAATTTGTTCAAAAGTGAGCTTGAAGTAGCCTACCCATCCTATGGGTGACTGGGTATGTTATATTTCCCCTTATTGATCTTGAATAAAATTTTCCATAGGTAAAGCTAACTGTGTAGGGAAAACAACTTTTGTTCCATAAACTAGTTAGAAGTTGATTAAGGTTGGTTGTCATTGATGTCAACCCTTGAAGAAAGCCCCAGAGCACAAAGGTTTGGGTAATGGACCCAAGATTGTTTGATGTAATATGAATCATTATTGTTTTTTCAAGGTTGATAAGAAGTAAATATGGATGAACTCCAAAGTGGTCCCCTTATGGTGAAATCCCTCACAGGAAGACGCTTTGAGGAGTAAGAGAACCCATGATTAATTGTAGAATAATGAGATGAAGAACAATGAATTTGTTAGGGAAAATATCCTAGATGGATAGTGCTTGTCATGCCATTTCCGGTGGTACGTGGAACGTCACATAACTCTTCACGGTTAGAGAGTTATGGCTATGAGAAGTTGGAGACCCCAGGTTTGGGTAATGGACCCAAGTTTGTTTGATGGGTAATGGTATGAGTTATGATATATTTTCAGATAATACTATTCTATATGGATACTACATGTCATGCCATTTATGGTGGTATGTGGAACGTCACATAACTCCTCACGGTTTGAGAGTTATGGCCTTACGAAGTTGGAGGACTCTCATATGTCATCTAGAAACCCCAAAAGGTCAAAGTAGTCAAAGTGGTTTAAGAGATTTTAAAAGGTAAACAATAAAGTGAAGTAATGAGTGCATTATAATTCAAAGTGAATACAAAATAAATTATTTCAATAATAAATTTAATGGAGAAATTAGAAGTGGGTTAACCCTAAAATAAGGAAAGTGGGACTAAGTGACCTAGAAGATGTTTTTAAGGAAGCTACATGGAGAGTATAAATAAGAGGCAAGGCTCTCTCATTTTAATAACACTTGAGAATATTGAATACCTATAGGTGTTTGAGGTAATAAAAGGATATATAAGCCTAAATTATGAGGAAAGTGAAGAAAAGAAGGCCGAAATGAAAGGAAGGATAAATTCTTTTGATGGTGCTTTCTAAGGTATGTTATTTACAGGTCATCTCACCATTTTCGCTATAACTTTTTTTATATAATGATTCAGATCGTGAAATTTCTATGCCATTGAGAAAACACATCCAAGTATCTGTGGTAAAAAATTCATCTTGTGGGTTGTTGTATTTTTGGAGTTATACTCCGTGGAAAATAGGGTTTATGGCTAGTCCCGAAACTAGTCAAAAACAAGTGTTTAGGGTAAAAACGTCATAACTTCTTCATAACAGATCCAAATATAGTGAGACAAATGTGTTGGTTATGGTACATTCTGTAGCATTTTTTGTAATAGTTGTAGATCATTTCAACAAATATTTCGTGCAGGGCACGCTCTACAAGGTCTCTCTCTAGAATAAGCCAAAATTCATCAAGGTATGCCATTTTTGCTATAACTCCTTTTCTGAGAGGTTCCAAGTAGTGAAACTTGGAGGAATTTCATAAAACACAATAAATAACATTGTATATCAGTTTCAGATCTTTATACATTACAGGTACAAAGTTATGATTACTTCAAGCTAGGGTTGTTGACTAATCCAAAACTAGGCATGTGAGACTAAAGAAAAGTTTGATGAAAATTATAGTCTCTTGTTGTTAAAGTTAAGGAAGGTTTGCAGGAATGTGATCATATACACCAGGTCTATTGCAGAGCTACAAATTATATTTGGATGATGAAATTGATGAGGGCTTTTGGTTGAGGTACAAGTTGAGTACATGGTTGAGACAAGTAGTTGATGAGTTGGCACATACATGAGGTGTATAGTTGATGATGATGGTACATACTGATGAGTCATAGTTGATGAGTAGTTGACACATGATTTGTACATACTTGGTACATGGTTGGATGCACTTGTTTATGGTACAGGTTGATTACAGGTTGTTTGGTACAGGTTGGTGCATAGTTGATGCACTTGTTTATGGTACAGGTTGATTACAGGTTGAGGTACAGGTTGATGCATAGTCCATATTTATTGGTATAGGTTTACAGCGGTATATCTCACAGTGATAGTGTGACAGTAGTTCCATCATTCTACTTTTACTTCAGGGTGGTAGAACGGGGCAAGGACAGGTGGTTGTAGCCACCTTCCGATTGTAGCTGAAGAACATAAGGGGTTGTAGCTTCCTTCTGGTTGTAGCCAGAAAATTGGGGAGTTGGAGCTTCCCTCAGGTTGTAGCCTGAGAAACTAGGGGGTTGGAGATTCCTTCCAGTTGTAGTTGGAAAACGAAGGAAGTTGGTGCTTCCAATGAATGTAATTCTTCAAGACATATAAGAAAAAACATTCCGTGGTTTTCTCCCAATTTGGGTTTCGACGTAAAACACTGGTGTACTGTGTATGTGTGTGATTGTTTATTTCTTACTTCTCATTATTGGATAATAATTCTACATTGATATAACATTTGAAGAAAAAGGATTATAGTTATACTATTACTGATTCACCCCCCCTCTCAGTAATCCAACAATTGGTATCAGAGCAAGGTTCTTCAGAAATCAGTTTAACCACTGAAAGGTAGATCATGGAGAGAAACAACTTATATAAAGATGGAATCCTACAGTTTGATGGACAAAAGTATGTTTTTTAGAGAATAAGGATGAAGACATATATACAATCACATGGATTTGAAATTTGGCAATCAATTGTAGATGGATACACAACACCACCAGTTCCACCAACAAATGACAAAGCAATGAAACTTGGTCAGAATAATTCCAAAGCCACAAATGCACTTCTGAATGGCCTCAGTGAAACGGTATTCACCAAAGTTGCACATTGAAAATCCGCTAAAGGGATTTGGGACAAGCTTCAAAATATTTATGAAGGAGATACAAAAGTCAAAGCAACAAAGATTCAAACTTACAGGGGTCAGTTCGAACAACTAAAAATGAAGGGAGATGAGAATATTGCAGCCTACTTCTTATGAGTCGATGAAACAGTGAATGCAATCATAGGATTGGGAGAATAAATCGAAGAATGTGTAATTGTTCAAAAGGTACTAAGATATTTTCCTATGAGATTTCACCCTAAGATATCAGCACTAGAAGAAAGATCAGATCTAAACTCAATAAGCATGGACGAACTGCATGGAATCTTCACAGCATATGAGATGAGAACTGAACAGGAAAATCCATATGTAAAAGAAGCAGCCTTCAAAGAATCCAAAAGATCAAAGAAAAGAAAAATGAACAAGAAGAATATAGTAGCAACAATTATGTCTCGAAAGATGATGAAGAAGTGGTCAACTTCGTCAAAAGACTAAACAAAGGAACCAATGGTAGGTATAGAGGTAAGATTCTTTTAATTTGTTTTAATTATGATGGTATTGGTCATTTTTCTAACAAATGTCCTCATAAGAAAAAGAGAAATGATGAAGGTTACTCAAAAGGTAGACAAACATATAAAGCTAAAATAACTACAAAGAAAGTTTTCAAGAAAATCTTTTGCACCAAAGAAGACATCTCATCATCAGATGAAGATGAAGTCGGTGACCTTGAAATAGGGAGAGTTTTATTCATGGCAGTAGAAGACTCTGATAAAGAAGACTCCTAAGAAGAATATGAAGAAGCATATGAAGAAGAAATTGAAGAGGCAAAAGTTGACTTCCGAGAATAATTAATGAGTTCCATAGAAGTTATCAGAAGAGAAAAGAAGAAAAACAAGAAACTACAAGCAAAACTAGATAAGAAAAAAGACACTCAAGAACTAGAACAAATGATCACAAAATTGAAGGTTCAAATAGAAGAAGATAAAAGAATTGAAGAAGCACTCAAAGAATAGCTAGAAGGACCACAAGATCATTGGAAACTTGGAAGCAGAGATTGTCACACTAAGAAAGAATATTCAAAAGAAAAATATGCAGAATAGATCAAAAGTTCTGGATGACATTATCAACAGTAAAAAATCTCATCTTGACAAGTCCAGACTTGGATACAATCAGACAGAAAAGGGATCAAGCTCCAAAACAACAGAGAAAAAAACAAATCCAAAAAGCTATGCAAAAACAATCAAATGGGATAAAAATATATACAAGGAAGATTACAGGGACACTCCTCCATCGAGAAGATTCAGATTTTAGAATCAACAACAGATAGACATGCCTCAAGAAGAAGAAGGATTCATAAGAGCAACTCCTTTCAAAATATCTTCAACTACCAGGTATCAAACTATATTTTTTGGTTTATGTTATGCATGTAATAATTTTGGACATAAAGCTGTAAATTGCAGAGCTAACAACAGGAACAATAACTACTTTGAGAGCCATACACAAAGGCGTTGTTCAAGAAGACCAAGTGAAACACAGAGAAGAAGTTACAACAGGTTTTAATCTTTGAGAATTGAAGTGGAATGTTACAAATGTAACAATTTTGGACACATGGCCAAAAATTGCAGAATGACAGTCCCTCCTAAAGAACCTCAACAGAGTCACAAACAAGAACCTCAGAAAATGACATGGATAAGAAAGTAAGATCAATATAACAATGAAGAATGCACAGTCGCTCTACACACTAAACAGAAGAAACATGGTTGGTATGTTGACAATGGATGTTCAAAAGACATGACAGGTGACAGAGACAAGTTTCTTACATTACGAAAGGAAATAGATGGATCAGTCTCTTTAGGAAATGATGATTCAACTAAAATCATTGGAAAATGAACAGTCCAAATTGGGAACAAGAATGAAAAGACAAAAAATGTTCTACTAGTAGAAGATATGAAACATAATCTTTTAAGTGTGAGTCAAATGTGTGACCAAGGTCATAAACTTACTTTCAAATCACAAAAGTGTGAGATAAGAAAAGAAGGTTCAGGTAAATTGGTCGCTACATCTGCAAGAACTTCAAGCAACATATATGTGTTAAGCGAAGTTGGAAATGAAAAGTGTTGTCTAGGAAAGGAAGATGAAAATTGGCCGTGGCACAAAAGAATGGGTCACATGCATTTTGATAACCTTGTCAAAGTCAGCAAAATAGAAGCAGTCAGAGAAATGCCCCAGATCATGAAACCAACCAACACTTTATGCAAGCATTGCCAACAAGGAAAGCAAACAAAGACCAGATTCAAATCAAAGGAATACTCAACAACAAAACCACTGGCAATTGTGCATACTAATCTAGTTGGACCAACTACAACAAAAGGCTTAAAAGGTGAGAGATACTTTATGTTATTAGTTGATTATCATACAATAATGACTGTAGTTTTCTTTCTCAAGAACAAGTCAGAAGATTTTGAAAATTTCAAGATCTACAAGGAAATGGTTGAAAATGAGATGGATTCAAGAATCAAATGCTTAAGATCAGATAATGGAGGAGAATTCACCTCAAAGGAATTTATGGAATACTGCAACAATCATGGAATAAAAAGACAATTCTCCATCGCTAGGACACCTCAACAGAATGGAGTTGTTGAAAGAAAGAACAAGACAATACAATAAATGGCTCGAACAATGATAATGGATTCAAAGTTAACATATATTTTTTGGACACAGGAAATGCATACAACAGTTCACATTCAAAACAGAGTAATTCTTAGAAACAACACCGATAGAACTCCCTACGAGCTATGGAAAGGAAGACCAGCAAATGTGAAGCACTTTAGAGTTTTTGGAAGCAAATGCTACATCAAAAGAGAAGATGGCAGAATGGGAAAGTTTGACTTTGGTGTGGACAAAAGAATACTTGTTGGTTACTCAAGTACAAGGAAAGAATACAAGTGTTACAATCTAAGATTAAACAAAGTTGTGGAAATCATCAACGTAACAATTGATGAAATAGGTAGACCAAAATCAAAGGAAGAAGAAAACAAATCAATGGAACAACTTTTCGAAGAAGAAGATGAAAAAGAAGTAGAAGAGGAAGATGAATATGAAGAGAATCTGAAAGAAGCAGAAGAACAAGTTCAACAAGTATCTCCAAAGACACCTAGCAAACGAGTACAAAAGAATCATCCTTCAAATCAGATTATTGGAAACAAAGATGCAGGAGTTGAGGCTAGAAGAAAAATCCGTTCACCAGAACAAACACACCTAACACTCTTATATATAATTGAACCAAACTGTTTTGAAGAAGCCAAGAAGGATGAATTTTGGAATAAAGCCATGGATGAAGAATTGGATCAAATAGAGAAAAATGACACTTGGAAATTGGTTCCAAGACTAAAGAATAAGAATGTGATCGGAAAAAAATGGGTTTTTAGAAATAAATTGAATGAATATGGATAGGTTACAAGGAACAAAGCTAGATTGGTATGTAAAGGATATGAACAGATTGAAGGAATCGACCTTGAAGAGACATTTGCCTCAGTTGCCAGAATGGAAGCAATCCATTTTCTCTTAGCTTATGCATGCTCCAAAAATGTTAAAGTATATCAGATGGATGTAAAATCATCTTTTCTGAATGGGGAACTTGAAGAAGAAGTCTACATTGAACAACCATAAGAATTTCAGTTGTCAGAGAACACAGACTATGTGTGTAAATTAAAGAAGGCCTTGTATGGTCTAAAATAGGCTCCTAGAGCATGGTACTCCAGACTGGATAAGTATCGGTAGCAGGCAAGGTTCAGAAAAGGAAGTGTAGACAACAACCTCTACATCAAGGTAAGTCAAGGTAATATTTTATTAATTAAAGTTTATGTTGATTATATTATTTTTGGTAGTGATGATGACAGGTTAAGCCAGAAATTTGTGAAAGACATGCATAATGAATTTGAAATGTCATTACTTGGAGAACTATCCTTCTTTCTGGGACTTCAAATATGTCAAAGGAACCAAGGAATTTTTATTTCTCAAACCAAGTATATCAGAGAAATGCTAAAGAGGTTCGGAATGGAAGATTGCAAACCAATTATCACTCCCATGCAAACCAGTTGTAAGTTGAGCAAAGATGATGATTCGAAGTCTACAGATCAGAGGCAATACAGGTCAATGATTGGCAGCCTACTATAAGTGACAACATCTAGACTAGATGTAATGTAGGTAGTTGGACAGGTGGCATGATTTCAAGCAACACCAAAGGAATCACATGTATTAGCAGTAAAGAGGATCTTCAGATATCTCAAAGGAACATAAGAGTTTGGATTATCGTATCCAAAAGGAAAAGATCTATCACTTATTGCCTACACAGATGCAGATTGGGTAGGTTTTATTGATGACCGATGAAGCACCAGTGGAGCAACGTTCTACTTAGGTGAGTGTTTGGTATCATGGATAAGCAAGAAACAATCATCAATATCTCTATCTACAGCTGAGATAGAGTATATTGCAACAACAACATGTTGTACACAAGTTCTTTGGATTAAACAAACTTTGACAGATATATAGGTTGAGTATGATGAACCCATTCCAATATATTGTGATAATACAAGTTCCATTAATGTCTCAAAAAACCTGGTGATACACTCCAAGACGAAGCACATTCCAATCAAGTATCACTTTCTACGGAAACAGTTTGCAGAAAAGAACATCAGATTTGAGTATGTGGGCACAAAAGAACAAGTGGCAGACATCTTTACAAAACCACTTCCACAGGAAGCCTTTGAATAGCTTCGCCAAAGATTTGGAGTTATTTCTACTCCAAAATGAATGATTTTTAAATTTTGATCTTATATGTATTAGATGTACACGAAAGAGCACCATAAGAGGACAGTTCAGTCAGGGGAAGAAGCCCCAGATGGAAAGATACCTTTGCCATTTATGACAAAGGGGGAGAGATTTATCAGATGCAGAGGACAAAGGCATGGTTCCAGGGGAAGCAGATGGTTCTAGGGGGAGCATATTTATCAAATGCAGAGGACAGAGGCATGGTTCCAAGGGGAGCAGATTTATCAGATGCAGAGGACAGACGCAGATTTATCAGATGTAGAGGACAGAGGCATGGTTCTAGGGGGAGCATGAGTGATATGATTTCAGTATTGCATTAGAGTATTTCCATCAATGCCAAAGGGAGAGATTGTTTATTAAGGTTGGTTGTCATTGATATCAACCCTTGAAGAAATCCCCATAGATCAAAGGTTTGGGTAATGGAACCAAGATTGTTTGATGTAAATATAACTCATTATTGTTTTTTCATGGTTGATAAGAAGTAAATATGGATGAACTCCAAAGTTGTCCCCTTGTGGTGAAAGCCCTCACGGGAAGACGCTTTGTGGAGTAAGAGAACCCATGCTTAATTGTGGAATAATGAGATGAAGGAGAGTGAATTTGTCAGGGGAACTATTCTAGATTGATAGTGCTTGTTATGCCATTTCTGTTGGTATGTGGAATGCCACATAACTCTTCATGGTTAGAGAGTTATGGCCATGAGAAGTTGGAGACCCTAGGTTTGGGTAATGGACCCAAGTTTGTTTGATGGATATTGGTATGATTTATAATATATTTTTAGATAATACTATTCTATATGGATAGTACATGTCTTGCCATTTTTGGTGGTATGTGGAACATCACATAAATCCTCGCGGTTTGAGAGTTATGGACTTACGAAGTTGGAGGACCCTCATATGTCATCTAGAAGCCCCAAAAGGTCAAAGTAGTCAAAGTGGTTTAAAAGATTTTAAAAGGTAAATAATAAAGTGAAGTAATGAGTGTATTATAATTCAAAGTGAATAAAAAATAAATTATTTCAATAATAAATTTAATGGAGAAATTAGAAGTGGGTTAACCCTAAAATAAGGAAAGTGGGGCCAAGTGACCAGAAGATGTCTTTAAGGAAGCTATTTGGAGAGTATAAATAAGAGGCAAGGCTCTCTCATTTTAATAACACTTGAGCATATTGAATACCTATAGGTGTCTGAGGTAACCAAAGGATATCTAATCTGAAATTCTGAGGAAAGTGAAGAAAAGAAGGCCGAAATGCAATGAAGGATAAATTCTTTTCATGGTGCTTTCTAAGGTATGTTATTTACAAGTCATCTCACCATTTTCGCTATACCTTTTTTTATAATTATTCATATTGTGAAGTTTCTATTCCATTGGGAAAACATATCCAAGTATATGTAGTAAAAAAATTCAGCTTGTGGGTCGTTGTATTTTGGGAGTTACATTCCGTGGAAAATAGGGTTTGTGGTTAGTCCTGAAACTAGTCAAAAACAGGGGTTTAGGGTAAAAACGTCATAACTTCTTCATAACAGATCCAAATATAGTGAGAAAAAATGCGTTGGTTAGGGTACAGTCTTTAGTATTCTGTGTAATAGTTTTAGATCATTTCAACAAATATTTCTGCAAGGCATGCTCTACAATGTCGCTCTCTAGAATAAGCCAAAATTCAACAAGGTATGCCATTTTTGCTATAACTCCTTTTCTGAGAGGTTCCAAGTAGTGACACTTGGAGAAATTACATAAAACACACTAAAAAACATTGTGTATCAGTTTTATATCTTTATACATTACAGGTACAAAGTTATGATTACTTCAAGTTAGGGTTGTTGACTAATCCAAAACTAGGCATGTGAGACTAAAGAAAAGTTTGATGAAAATGCTAGTCTCTTTTTGTTAAAGTTAAGGAAGGTTTGAAGGAATGTGATCGTATACACTAGGTCTATTACAGAGCTACAAATCAGATTTGGGTGATGAAAATGATGAGGGCTTTTGTTTGAGGTACATGTTGAGTACATGGTTGAGACAAGTAGTTGGTGAGTTGGCACATACATGAGGTGTATAGTTGTTGATGATGGTACATATTGATGATTCATAGTTGATGATTAGTTGACACATGATTGGTACATACTTGGTACATTGTTGGATGCAATTGTTTATGGTGTAGTTTGATTATAGGTTGTTTGGTATAGGTTGGTGCATGGTTGATGCAATTGTTTATGGTATAGGTTGATTACAGGTTGAGGCACAAATTGATGCATGGTTCAGATTTATTGGTACAGGTTTACAGTGGTATATCTCACAGTGATAGTGTGACAGTGGTTCCATCATTCTACTTCTACTTCAGGGTGTTAGGACTGGGCAAGGACATGTGGTTGTAGCCACCTTCCGGTTGTAGCCGGAGAACATAGGGGGTTGTAGCCTCCTTCTGGTTGTAGCTAGAGAATTGGGGAGTTGGAGCTTCCCTCAGGTTGTAGCCTGAGAAACTAGGGGTTTGGAACCTCCTTCCAGTTGCAGCTGGAAAACAAAGGAAGTTAGTGCTTCCAATGAATGTAATTCTTCAAGACATATAAGAAAAAAAAATCCGTGGTTTTCTCTCGATTTGGGTTTCCACGTAAAACACTGGTGTACTGTGTATGCGTGTGATTGTTTATTTCTTACTGCTCATTATTGGATAATAATTCTACATTGATATAAAATTTGAAGAAAAAAGATTATAATTACGCTATTACTGATTCACCCCCCCTCTCAGTAGTCCAACAATGGTGTGGTACCAATTGACCTCTCAGTTGTTACTCTATCTTCCTAGAGGGAAAACTTCAACTTAGAATCCCATGACTTTTTGTTTTCTTCCATCAACTTTTTGATGATATTAAATAATCTCTTGTTGGAGGAATCTCGTAAGACATTATCCTAAGGGTAATACAGAGTGGAATGGATAAGATGAATGCCAATTTTTTTACAAATATTAACTAGAGGATCAACTTTGAAATTTGTTGCATTATCAATGGCAATTTTATTTGGGCAACCAAATCTAGACATAATATCTTCTAAGAAAATAATGATTACTTTGTGTGTTGCATTCCTGGTGGGAATGGATTCTATCCATTTGGTAAACTAATCAGTAGAATTCAGATTCCAACGGTGTTGAACACTAGAGGATGGATGAATTTCTCCAATAAAATATAATCCCCACTGCTGGAAAGGACCAGATACCAAAATTGGTTTCAGAGGAAAAGACTTAAGTATTTGTCACATGTTCTGATATTTTCACACACATCAATGAATAAGTTAGGCTATACATACCTAGCTCGAAGTATCTTGTATGTTATGGTTCTCCAGAAGTGATGACCTCCACATAAACTCCCATGAAATTCAGTCATAATTTTCTTTGCCTCCTCAGGATCTAAACATCTTAATAGGATCCCAGAAGGATCCTTCTAATATAACATTTTATTAAAACATTCAATACTTGAATTATTTGAGTTTCAAATCTCTTACCTTAACATTCTCATGTCCAACAAGAGGCTGCAAATTCTACTAGAAATATATGACATCTTTGTACCAGCTACATTATGCCAACTTTGAGTTAATTTGCAGGCTATTGTTCTGAATTCCAGACTACTGATTTACAAAGTTAGTTCCCATGAAATTAACTCCCAATGCTTTACCATTTTATTTATCTAGCAATCTAGATAATCCTTGACCTTTTATCAACTTGGTGGGCTTCACCTCCAGATCAAACTCTAAAATATTAGCAATCCACTTGTTTCTTTTCCCATCAATATCAAGTTGAATCATAATTTCTTTAACAGAACTTGAGGGAACATAAACAATGATTTTTTAGTGAAGAAAATACACCATGAAATCCTTAATATCTTTAACTAAATCATAAGCTTTCTTTTCCATTATATCACGCCTAAATCCAACATCTTTCAAATCCCCATTGAAGAAAGAAATAGGTTGCTCCATACCATATGAATTCTTTTGAAGAAGGACAACAACTAGTGTATCATTAGAGGCAAAGGAAAAAATCATAAATTACTTTGAGTAATCAAGACTTATCAGAACAAGGGAATCATCCAATTCTTTCTTTATCTGCTCAAAATAACTCCTAGCTTATGGTATCCACTTGAATTCATTTCCTTTTATCAACATGGCAGTGATAAATTTCACTAGCTCAACAAAGTTAGATATAAATATCCTCAAAAAGTTTATTTTACCTAATAGGGACTGAATTTATTTCTTAGACCTTGGAATAGAAATATTTTTGATAGCATCTACCCTATTGGGGTCAATATTCACACCCTCAACCAAGACAATGTGTCCTAGCATCTTACCCTCCTTCATGGAAAAAATAGACTTTTTTGAGATTTAGGTATAGACCATACTTTCTGCATTTCAAAAACACTTTTCTTAGATGCTGGTAATTCTATTAATCAGACTTGGAAAGCACTATAATTTCATTCAAATAGATAACCAAAAACTTGTCTTTCTCCCCAATAAATGCAATGTCAATTACACGCTGAAAAGTTTCCCCTATATTCATAAGATCAAATGGCATCTTGAAATACATGAATGTACCCCATGGAGTGGAAAATGTTGTCTTCTCTCTGTCCTCTGTCAACACAAAAATCTGATTGTAGCATGAAAACCCATCAATCATTGAAATCCTCATTGAGCCTGTCACCCTTTGCAAAATGTGTTCCATATTGGGTAAAGGGTATTTGTCCTTTCTAGAACACCTATTTAGATTTCTGAAATCAACAGAAAGCTTGATCTCACCATTATTCTTTCCGACAGGGACCAAATTAGCTACTCAATCATAATACCTCAGAGGTATACTGATTTGAGCATCAAGCAACTTCTTAACCTCTTTCTCCATAATAGGCAATAGCATTAGATTAATCTGCCTGAGCTTTTGTTTGAATGGATTAGTGTCATGTTTTAAAGGTATCCTATGCTCAATGATGTTGGTATCATAAGTCTTAAAGTCTTCATACTTCCATGCAAACACATCTGAAAATTCTTTCAACAATTTGGCATATTCAACGCTTTGATTTTCTGATAAACTCTTGGACAATTTTACATGTTTGGGCTCTTCTTCAGTGCTTAAATTATAATCTATTAGGTCTGAATTTTCTTTAGAGCTGCTCATTTTAAAAACAACATAATTATTATCAAAGAGCCTCTCTAAAGGAAGCATCCCCTTAGGAATGTGATGACCAGGCAATTGAACAATTTTATGATTTGTAATTTTATTCAGAAATTTATTATCATGCAGATTTTGACCATCATCAGAATCTTGGTCAATATGCAGGGAATAAAATTCATCCATTGTTTCCAAAAACTTCTTTAATTCTTCATCATATTCAAAAACCTTCCAGTTCTTGACATTGTCAGGAATGGCATGCCTATATTTGATCTCAACATCATATTTGATCTTGGAAGGCAGGGGAACATTGAAATTACTTGTAGAAACAACCAATGATTCATATATTGAATTAGTGCTCCTAGGAATGTAGGAAATGTTAAATGCTGATAAGAAGTTATCTACCAGATCCCAAACTTCATTTTTGTAGGCCCTTTACCTGCATGATTAGTCTGATAGATGTTTTTTACCTACGACACAATCAACTCAACATCACCAAATACTGTTAGACCCTTAATCTTTATGTCCCTTGCATCCCCGAGCCCTAGAATAAGAGCCTCATATTCTGCAATATTATTTATCACCTGAAAGTCTGGTTTGAATGACAAGGTTCTGACTTATTTGGAGGGAGAGATGAAGACTATTCCTGCACCAGCCCCATCTTTAGAATATGCACCATGAAAATACATCTTCCACAACTGAACACCCTGTCCAGTTATTTCACATTTTACTGATGGCTGATTTTTTTCTTCTCTAAGGGTGGATGAGGGGAATTAGTCAGATGAAGAATACTATACCAAAAATAAGTATCAAAAACATATATGGGATGGTTTGTAGGATTTTTCTCATCACTAATGATATAGGCTAGTTGAGCTTCTCTATGCAATCTCCTATGCTCACCCCCAAAGACTAGTATTGTAGCATAAGAAAGATCCATTTGTAAAGTTCCTCCTAACCTCTTGATCCATGATATAGACAAAAGAATCCAAAATTTGGGGGGTACATCTGCAACTACAATTTCCATGACCATGCTTTTCATAGGAAGTTGAAAAAGTGTGGCAACTAGATCTTTAATAACCCCAAGATACTTTACTTTCCATGAGTCAAAAGAGTACAACTCATGATAAGTTTTAGAGATTTCCAAGCCCAATTCATCCATGAAATACTTAAGCATAAGATGATGGGATGCACCTGAATCCATAAGAAAATTGTGCAATATATTGTCATGCACATTCAAAGAAGTGTAAAATGGAGGAGAAGAATCATCTCTACCTTCCACCATGGGCCCTAATATGACTACAGGCTTATCATCTTGTAGATTGATAGAATTTGAAGGAGTTGGATGAGATGTGGGTTGTAGAACCTTCAAAAAGGATTTTTTGAAGCCTTTACTTTTTACTAGCTCAAGCAAGGGAACATGAATCTTAATCTTTTTAATTTCATGGTCAAAATTGAAATTAGACAGATATTTTTCAACATCTTTCTCTTCATGTGCAAGAGATTTTATCACTGGTTGTTTGTTTTGACCTTCTATTTCTTTGGTAGGGGATCATTTCATAGGAACATATATCTTTTTGGACTGAGGGAATGTAGTTTACTTATCAACTTTATGTTTTGATCTCAAGTTATATTTTTTCAGACCTTCTGTCTGATAAACCTGATCTTCTTGAGCCAATTCATCTATCTGGTTACACATCAAGTATTCTTGATACTCACTTTGAGTAAGATGAGTTGAGGTAGGTTTATCTGTAACACAATGAATCTATGGTTCTACTCCTTCTACCTATTTTTATTCATTTTATTCATTTTCTTCATCAAATAGATTATTCTGGAAAGGGTCTTGAACTCTTTGCTCTTCATTGTTCCTACGATCTCTATGCAAAACTTGAGGTGGATTATTTTTCCTTCTAAACTGGTTTCTGTTTCCAAAGTCTTGAAAATTTCTATTGGCTTATCTCTCTTCAAGATTTAACCTTTCCATCTATATAGATAACGAATTGACCAACTTGGTCAACTCATCAACCTTTGGATCTGTACCTGAAGCATTTGAAGGAGAAGCTTCTATTTTTTGTTTTCTCCTCTCCCTGTCAGATCCACCCCTCAACTTGTTTGTTGCTAGTATATTTGATTCAACTTCTAGGGCATCATGTGGCATATGAGACAACATTGTATAACTTATTTCTCTCAACAATAGTCAAAACTATGGGTCAAAGGAACTTGCATAAGTTATTTTTGTAGAGGTATCAATGGGCTTAATTTCAGTAGGAATCTTATTGTACATTTATTTAAACCTTTTAGAAAATTCAGACACAGATTCTCCCTCTTTCCTTTTGAGAGCCCCAAATTATGTAATATTGTACAAAAAATCTTTCTTGTCATCCAAATTCCTTAAGAAAGAATCATCCAGGGCCTCAATTCTAACTATTGATTCAGGGAGTAAACTTCTAAACCACTTTCAAGCTTCCTCATCTAGGCTTTGCACAAAGATCCTCATCTAGACATCTTCATTTCCAATGTTCAAGTTATGTGCATAGATGTAAAAGGAAAAAATATGTTCTTTTGTAGTAATATCTTCTTCTCCAACAAATTTTGGCATGTATTTAAGGTAATATCCAACTGGAAGGGCATTCATGGGTTGATGAAGCACTAATGGTGCTTACCTAGCAGCCACGATGGAATCCATTCTGTTTATAGGTGGATTCACTCCTGCCATCTTAGGAGAAGGGGGTGTATGGATCTTAGGAGTTGTTGATGAGACTGCAATAGAGGAACTATCAGACATAGTATAATGAGGAGAAGAGGGTTGTGACTTTGTGAACCTACTGGAGTTTGAGAAAAGGATAGAACTTGATTTATTTTAGCTTGAAAATTTTTAGGCCAATCAACAATTAAAGAATTAAGAAAAGGAGATTCCAATTCCACCCACTTTAATCCTTTCTCAACCCTCTCAAATAAAAATTCTTTTTCAGACTCAACAAGTAATTGAATTTCAAAAGTCTCAAATCTTTCTTCTTCTAATCTAGGAAGATGAAACTACTTTCACTAAAAATATTTTCTTTCAGGACTTTAGAAAACTCGGACTTGACAGGGATTGGGATTGTCTTTGATGTTTTTGTTGAGGTATTTTTAGGGAAGGAAGTTCCTTTTCCTTTAGATTTAATGGAATTGAGTAAATTAGTATATGGGAAATATTCTAAAATTTCAAGTCGGAACCATTTAACAACTTCAGGTGATGCAAGGAAATCAAAACTTTCAAGGCTCTTTTCTTTCAAATCAGGAGACAAGTGTGTATTTTCAATAGGATGACCTTCTAGTTGGAATTTTACAGGGGTTTGAACCTGAGGTAAATGAAAATATTTATAAATAACAACTGGTGTATGAAAGACAGAATCAGGTAGGTTCTAAGTAGTACCTGAAGATTTTGAAGATGAGGCTCCTTGAAAATCCTTTCCCTTCTTTATGATTTTCTCTAGGCTTGGTACATGTGTGGCCAAAGGTAAATGTGGATTGTCTCTCATTCTCCTTCTCTTAGGAGCCACAACTGAATCTGGAGTTTCCAGGTGGAATATGCAATCTCTTATGTTACTGGTTTTTGTACACCATCAAAACTAGTAGTATCCTTGTCGTACATCCCAGGGAAAGATATTCACTTTCACCTCCCCGACAACAGTGCTAGAAATGTTAGCACTTCAAGTCACACCTAGACTGCTATAAGTGTAAGCCTAATACCCTTCAGAAATTTATAGTTTTGTAAATCTAAAATTTTTAGTTCAAGTGTAATGAATGGATGAGATACTCAGTTTAAAATATCAACATAAAGTTCCACAAAACATACTCCAACAAGCAAGGATTGAATAATCTCAAACCAATATTTAGAACATAAATTTAAGAATGGAAGATTGAGTAGAAAGATATGAAGTATATGCACTAGGCTACATTAGGTACTTCTGAGACATATACAGTATAATTCTTATCAAGAAAGAACCTCTTAATCAATAAGAAAGTGTGCTTTGACAACACTTGCACCAGTAAATAAACAATAAATCATTCACTGCATTCATGAACAAGTACTAAAGAAAAATCCTTCATCAATAGAAAAGATCAAAGAAATACAAGAAACTAATCTGTGATAGTAGAAGAGGGGATGATCTTCAATTATCCAAGAGTCTTAAGTCTGTACATACATAGTATGGAAAGTTATAGTCTGAAACAAAAGACACGAGTTATCTCAAAAACCACTTGAACCCTCCTATGGAGTTAGATTACATATTAAATAGAAAATAGCATCAAAATTCCCTCTAGGACTCACCACCTAACTCCTACATTGGATTCTTCACCTAGGAGAGGCATGGCAACAGACAAACAAACCAACATCTAACAAACTGCTAGATTTCAGGAAGCTGTTGACAATATTAAATACAGCTGCAACCAACTCATTGCATGAAGAATTAATGGAGCTAGATATTGAGAACAAGTGCCCCTTGATGTATAAATGATATTTGAGGAGTTACTTGAACCTCTTCCGATAGGTGGCATACCTCCTACAACTCGAATTCCAACTAACTGTCAAGTTCGCAGTGAGTGTGCTGCAAACTATTTCAGTTCGCAACGCCTTCAGTAGGATGTGCTGTGAACTTTCCTGTAGATGTAATTTTGCTTTCAAAACATAGAAACTAATGCCAGAAATGTGCAAGAAGCCTTAAAACCTTTGTTAATTCCTTCTACAACCTCTAAATCATGAAAATGACTTGCAAAAAATAACATATGGGAATAATTATAGCAGCATAAGACAAAAATACTCCTTAGGGTTATAATCATGCATATATAAGACACCATAGAAAAATGATTATATTGATGTTAATATGATGCTTCATCTTCGTCTCATAGTGGCCACCCGAGCCAACATGTCCAGGTTCTTTTTTGCAATATGTTCCTTCAACAGCTTCACTTCCTCCTTAAACTTCCTATTTTCATCTTGATAAGCTTTATTCTGCCTGTACACACTCTTCATTTTCCTATGAAGAGGTAAGGATATATTAACCATGTGATTTTCCTTTGCAACAATTTATTCACACTTATCTATATTTTTCTTTATCTTAATCTCGTCCTACAGATTTTCCTTTTGCAACTGTTCATTCTCAGCCCTTACATCTTTCAACTTCCTCCTAAGCCTTTTTAAAGTGGGATCACTTTCATTAGAAGGAGAATTTACCAAAATAATTTCTATTGGATTTTTAAGAGGTTTGGTTTTGACTGTTTGTTGAGATAGTTCTCTAGATGAACCCTCTTCCATAGACACATGTTTCCTTTTTGCTGATATCATAAATGGTCTTTTAGCAATAACAAATTTTGCAGCAATAGGTGGAGAAAAAACAAATTTCTTTCCCTTCAGATTCCTTTCTTTTCTAGAGGATGTCTCCATAGGTGAACACTTTTCCATAGGAGAAGTTTCTTCATGAAGAGGTTGTGAAGGAACTTCACCTATCTTACAGTTGACTAAGATGAATTATCATTTTTAACCATCTTCCTCCTTTTGTTGGACTCTATGTGAACAATCTTTTCAAGAGAAGTAGGTGTATTTCTCTTTGTTTGTGGTGTGTTGACAGCATCTGGCTGAAAGCTTGATGCAACGAGGAAAACATCCCAATCAATATTAGTCTTTTTCAGATCTTCTAACACTAGCATTTTGATCAGACCAAAATGGAAGACACTGGTATCCACCTGCTTGGACTTGGATTGAAATCTACCTGACATCTTCCCAAGGATTATGAGTAGATAGAAGAGTAGATTCAAGGGCTCCTTTCCAATAAAATGCATCAATAGTCTAATATGGTACTGATAGACCATATTAAACCTACCTTCACAAGTGATAACTATGAATGAATTTGAGAATATTATCAAAATAATTCAACATATGATTACTAGGCACTCCCTTGGATAGGTTATCTTCTTGGTATTAAGGCTTTAAGAAATCCTTAGAAAATTCAGACTTCAGAGACATGGCCTTGAACCATTTTTCTCCGTGAAGTGGTATCTCTGTAGTTCTAGAAATGGACTTCTATGTAACCTCAATTTCCAATTTACCAACTTTGGTATTTACCCAACTGAAATTTAATGAAGACTTCTTGGCAACCTCAGGGTGTCCTCTCTGCATCTTCTCACAAAAATCTAGGCAACCCACTCTATGAAATGCCTCTCTAAAAAATGGATCTGAATTGAATAGTTGCAGGTCATGGGGCTCATCCATAAAAATATCCCCTCCTTTATGAATCTTGTTCCCTTTTTGATCCAGGTGGATATTGGTGGCCACCCACCTTTTCCAACTGGCTCAAAACAGTTTTCTGGCAATTTTGGTAATTTACTATTTTTAGCAGTTTTTCACTTCTGGAGTTGTTTTGAAGCCCTAAACGATGTTTTTTGGGAAAACAAGGAGAAATATGGAAGTTCCTTTGATATTTCCCCAAAAATCAATCTGCTCGACGATACCTTTCCAATGGGCTATCATACGCCTAAAACGGAGATCGTATGCAAAAGTTACGACCTCGGGAAGTTGATGTACTAACTTACCCAAACAGGGCCCACATGACTTTTGGCGCTTCATCTCCTAGGGTTAGTTTTTTGGATGCCTAGGGTTTTTGGCATTCCTTTTTATTGTAAAAATGCCTTTTGAGCCTCATTGTAATCATCTTCTTGCGAATGAGCACAACTGTCACATCTCTTCTCAGAGATAAGTCACCACCATTCCAACAAGCTTGTTTCCACTGCATTTTACAGTTTCAGCTTATTTCCTTATTGAATAGAAAAGTAGTTTTACTATATCTATTCTATTTTGTGTAAAGCACCTGTTAATAATTTGTAGTCATTTCGTTCTTCTCATAAAATCCAGATCACTTGCTAAGTGTCCATGACAACTAAGTAAAAAAACCCCCCTTTAATAACAGTTGCTACCAGAGTATGTGATGGAAACTGATGTATTTAGGTTTTTACTGCTTGATTTTGCAAAAATTAGGGTTTGCTGGCAAAAGGATTTTATGCTAAAGAAACACTGCAGGAATTGAAATAAGATTGAATCTAGGAGATCGAAGTAAAATATGACAACCCAAAACTTGATGGAACCTAAAATAGACAAAATTCGGACCAACTGAGTTAAATAGGGAGTTTGCAATGATATTTCTTAGTTCATAACGCACTGATTACGTTTGCAACAACAAATTTTAGATTAGGGTTTTCATTAGAAGGATTCACAATTTCAAAGGTATGGAGAGGAATATTATCTTGAGTGAATTTTTTTTTTCAAACCCAAGTGAAAGCATGGTCAGCTAACAGTTTTATCAATTGAGAAAAACAAGGGATTCGTAGCGCATCCAGTTCGCAGCATAGACAATTAACAACAAGTGCAATTTGTAGCGAAAAGAAAGCTTGCGGCAACTAGGATTTGATGATAATAAGTTTTCAGGTAGTGGAATTTGAACATCAAGCAAATTACCTGATATATAAATCTCACTCCTTGTTGTAGAAAACCAAACCAACAATCCTTTAAGATTTTAATCCACCATCAATTGCTACAGGAGAGTTCACAGTGTCAAGAGTCTCCAACTAAAAAGAAGTTTGTAGCACACTTACAGTTCACAGCGAGTTGAACCAGTCTGTAGCACACTCTTTGCAAATGGAAATGAAGGTAAACATTGAAAAATCCTCCTTTTGAAACTGACCCTTTGAAGTTGATTCATGAGGGGATGGCATTGAAAACTAGAATCCATCATTAGACACTTTTGAAAAATCATAATCATGAAATATTTGGTGCATGATCTATTTTTGACTTCCTGCAAATTCTTAGGATAGTTTGCAGCGAGTTGATTTGACACATTACATGACTCCCAAACGCTCAGATGTGAATAAAATATCCTTCGTACACCTATTTTGGATAAAACACTCATTGGTGAACTTTAAAAACAATATGCAGATAAGACCCAAACTTTCCCTCTTTTGCTAATGATGACAACCACCTTCATGACACCACGACTTCCATAATTGCATTATGATTATCTTTCTAGACTTAAGAGAAAATAAAAACATGATTTATTTGACATGAAACATGACTCAAAACCTTTTAGAACATGACCCTATGACTCAAACCTACAAGCTTAAACAAATGACTCAAACAAGAAGGATTGACCACATGAATGACAAAGGCTAATGGTATTCTTTTGAGACTAAACTAACAAAATTTTAAAAAATTGAAAAACCTTGACTCCTGTACATCCTATGTGTTAACACTCTGCAAATTCTATAGTCTTAACAATTGAAGATTTTGCAACACAATATTTTAACTCCTATCCTTAGTTTCCTCTATGTCTTTCTAATTCTACTAGGTTAATTCTTATATTATAAGTTCTTAGTCATGTTTAAATGTTGTATTTTCAATTCATGAAACTTTTCTTGGAAGTAAGAAATTACTTATTCATGTTGTTCTAGAGAGATAACTATCTCTACCTCTGTACTCCTGATTTGTTTCAACAAGTGTTATGTTTCTTGTGTGGGCATATCAACAAGTTCTTGGGTTTCCTCAAATTTTTATAGACTCAATGGAGGTATTTTTGTAGGGATGCATACTTCCTTGGTTGCTCGAGCCCTAGTCTTGTCCCTTGGCATTCTACTCTTCTCCTTTGATGTAGTTTTTGTTGATTTTTCTTGATCGATAAGATTACGTTTTAAATGAGGAGACCCTCCTATATTGAGTAACAATTCTGTAATGTTTTGGACAATATCTTGTATCCTTGTTGGATGTGGACTTTTTCTTTTCTTTTTGATGTTGACCCCTGGGGAGCTAAGGGTGTGTTGTGTAGTGATCCTCTTAGTAATTTTATTGTTCTTCTCTATTTATGAGGCTTTCTTTTGTGTATGAGAGAGGTGATCTCTATATCTCCATTAAACCACAAAGACAAAAGTTCTTCATCAATGATCCTCACAAAATAATACCAAGTAATTTTGTTACATTGTCTTTCCAGGGCATCATTACAAGTAGCCTGAAAATTCCATGGTGGGAAAATGTTGCTTCTTTTCCACCCGAAACCTTGACAACCATTTATTTTAGTGATTGAATAAAAAGTACCAAATGCTCAAGGCATCTTCATGCTTCATATTTGAATAGTATCTCAATTGAACCAATAATTTGAACTGATAGGCAAGGACTAGACAATGTCTCCCTCCACAAGTGATATACTTTATAACGTGGAGGAAAAATTCATCCCATGGATCTGGTAAGCTCGCACTTTTTATTTCTTAACTTGTTTCCTCTACGGTCTAATATGACAAATTAAATTTATATTGGGCTTCCTATACCTGAATTCTATCCTCCTTTACCTGTACATGTCCAATGTGTAAACTTGAATCTCTTGATATTGTTTCTGCATCTGCTTGAATCTCCAAGACTTTGAGTGAACCAGGGGATCAAAAAATGCTCAAAAATCAGAGTTCTCGAAATTGCTTGAAAATTGATTCATTGAGTAGATATCTTCCTCATGATCACAACGCAACTTGAATGGGCTCAAACAAAGTATGTATGGCTGAGATATCATGTTCTTTCCACTTTTCCAAATAAGCAAAAAAATGTTGACTGTGCAGTCTGTACAGACCACGTGTCAACTGACCGTATGACTTACATGGAAAGAAGACATGGACAGGTGACGTGGTAGTTGATTTGGCACCTTAGTTGGAAGGGACGTGGACCAACCAATGGTCGACACATGTTCGTTTGTTGGGAGAATGGAAGGCTACCACGTGGCCCATCCAGGGGCTTCCACATGGCACCTCATTGTTGGTTGTACAATAAAAGGTTGTTGGAGTCCGCGGGGGTCTAACCTGAGACCTCTGGAAAAGTGGGTAGAGTCTCCACATATGCTGGGCCACCAAATCGCCTATGCTTTGTTTCTTAACCTTATGTGTGTTAAATTTATTTAAATTGAACCATTGTTTCATTTGGTGGGAGTCCGGGCTGGGGCTTACCCCCAACCCTTGTTCACATCCATTTCAATATGACATTTAGCGTGGGAACCAATGAATAGCCAACAGGTGTGAGGATTTTTAGGTCGACGCTTGGACACATGGCCCACGAGACCATAACCTCTACTGGGAAATGTGCCTATGCTCCCTAACAATGTGAAAATTTTCTTGAATTTGTGAAATGGCATGCATGTTGGGTTTTGGAATAGAAAACACTTAGAGCCAGGTTCAATTTTGACAAAGGTACATTTTGGCGAGTAGGTACAACAAGTTATTGGGGAAAAAATTCCAGGAAGTGTATTTTTCTCAGTTTTTGGCCAAACCAGGTGCAGGAAGAGCCCAACTAGGGGTTTTTTGACATTCTGGAGCCATTAAAGCCATCTATTTTTCATTCTGAGCATTGTAAAGAAATTATTTTGACACCTTTAGAATATAATGAAAATGATCCATTGGAAGCTGGACCAGGAGATGTATCCCAAGAGAGGGGTGAACTCCTTTATCATTTTGTTGTGTTATGTGCTTACTTTTGATGGTTGTTTATATTTGTTTATGCTTCTCATGTTGAGTAAAAAAATCATTAAGTTTATGTGATTGCAACTTGATCCAATTGCCTACGTCACATAAACATTTCACTTGCAAATTTGTACACACAAACCTTTTTCATTTTCAGATCAAGTTGGTATCAGAACAAAGCTTTTTGAAGGTTTGATTGTTTGCAAGTGTTTCTTTCTGATGCTTACAAGGTTGAAGCTCACAAGAGGAGAAGGTCAACTTGTAGAGGTAAGTTCTCAATTTTCAAGAAGGAGAACCATACAATCATCTCAAGCTTCAAGGAGGCTTCACCAAGTATGGCTCATGAGGAGAGTCATGAAATCCCTACTTCAGAAGATGAAACTTTTAGAAAAGAGTTTTATGATATGATGTAAATGGTGAAAGTTTTATTTGAAGAAAGGAATGCAAGGTTGCAAGGTGAAATCTCAAATCCTCCAAGAGGTAATAAAGATAGTGGTGATAAAACTCCAAAAGGAAATGGAAGGAATGGTGATACTCCACCTCCTTCACCTCCATATTCCACTTCTTCTACCATTTCACAACCACCTCCAAATTCTCCAAAAGAAAATCGTAAAATTCCTCCACAAACTCATTTGCTTAAGCTTGATATTAAGTTTGAATTGCCTATGTAAAATTGGTGCAGACCCCCCTCCCCTCCTGGGGGTTGCGCGACCTCCCGGTCTTGGATCTTCAATTATCTGAGCTAAATATAATCTCCGAGACCCTGCTATCCCCACAAATCATTTTACACATGCCCCTTTTTCTCCTAGGCAAAAGTTTTGTGAGACCTGCGGGATCCTGTTAAGCCCCTGTTCTCTTCCAAAAAATTGAGTGACGACGCTAGCTCCCTATGCTAGGACCCTTCTCCTTGACATGAAACTGGGCTATGACCTCATCAATCCTCTTCAAATCTCTATGCTTCAGATATTTTGCGAGTAGTTTGCTCCTTTTTTTTCCCGATCTCCAAATCAACGAATTTAACCAGGACCCGATCTATGGTCCATGTCCCCCCACAACCAACGACTGTGATCTACTTCAGACTCCAACCTTTGGGTACCTTCCTACTCTTCTCTCTACATTTTTGTGGAGCACCTTTCATCTGAAACACATGGATCTCCACCATGTTTCCTTCTAGATCCAATGGTTCAGATCCACTTCGCTCTTCGCAATTTCGCGAAGATTTCCCTTTGCTCCATGCAAATTCTTTTGAAGTTCTTTCTCGGAAACTCTCGGATCTGTTGCCACCTATCAACTTGGATGATGGAAGAACCTACTTTTCTTTGGGATTTTGGGACTTCGACGAGTCCTTACTGCTGTGCACACTTAGCACTTCTCCCTTAGTTCGAGACTTGGACTGTTTTCAACCTTCTGCACTCTTTGTTGAGACTCTGAGCACGACAACACTAATCCTCTTGATATTTTGTTGGCTCAAATATTTAAGGGTCTCATCCCTTTTGCGTCCTTCAAAGGAATTTTTGGTGCCCTCCTAATAATCCAATGCTCTTCCTCCTGAGCTTGTAAAGTGAAACTACTTTACCTCTGGTGCACTCCTTGCACTTGAATGGCCTTCAAACGACTACGTTTCAACACTTCATCTGAGTGTTGGCCTGGTGTGGTCCTTGCATAGGTCTTCCTCTAGAGTGTTCAACAACTCTGTTCACCTTGAGATTCAACTGCTCAGACCCCAAAATTCTATGGTCGTTTTGTTCCTTGAAGGGATATATGTGCCCCCTTGGAAACTTCTGCTCAATGCACACTTGCAGAGATTTCCAGAGTATTCAGTAACTCTGTGGGTGTCTTCTCCTTAACATTCCTCTCCTCAAAACCCAAAATAAATTTAACCTATTCACACTTGCACCTACTCAATGCCCTCCTAGCAAAGCTTCATGGAGTTTTAAACAACTCTATGCTATTATCACTCCAGGAAACTCTCCTAGGCTGTAAGTTAGAGATGCCTGGTAACTCACTCTTTTTGGGAACTATTTTCTTAATAATGGATGTTTTTTTTGGATCAAGATGAATATCTAGGGACTGGACTGTGTCTTTAAGACTGTCTAGAAATATCAAATATCACAAGGCCTTCTAGGAATGCAATCAGACAAGGGTTGATTAAATAGAAGAGAAAATAGTTATTGAACTAGATTATACTCATATAAAACAAGCACAATGGGTTTAAGAACTAAGGTAATAACTTATGATTCTTAACTTAATCAATCAGTTAGTGAGATGATAGTCACATGTAGATTGAATAAGTGCCAATAAAGAAATCATTCACTCATAAGATATCAGAGAACAAAAAAGAAAAAGTCTGACAACACAACTGAAGGAATCTTGCAATGTTTCATATATTAAGAATAAGTCTCTTTTACAGTAGCAACATATAGAACCCAATATCGAACCCTTAGTTCCTATTCTACCTTCAGCTTTATAGCTTTACAATGCAGTTTTGAGATCCTAAAAGCATGGATCAAATATGCTAAAGATAGAAAGTCAAAATTCAGTTTGCAAAAGATGTGGGATGATCCCCAAAAGTGAGGTCAATCCCATATTTTCTGGTCCTTGTCTCTTGTTGAGTGCTGGTGTAGTGCAGGATAGTCTCCCAAGGCTAATTGATGACTCTTCCAAGAGGTAAAATTCGAATTTGCTGAGGTGTGCCAAAATCCCTATATTTTTTCCTTTGAAAAAGTACCAAACTTGATTAAAACACCTCTTCTTTTCCTTATCCATCAAAGTAACCATTGGATCTGACTTGATAATTCACCACCTATCTATTCCAAGAGGTTTTATCTCATTATGATTCAAAAATTTCTGATCTGGGCGAAATTTCAAGTATTCTGGTCATTACAGGCTTTCGGTGGCTAACATAGAAGACTTCTGGGTGGATTAACTACCGAAAGCACTGCTTTCAGTGGTTAATGAACAGTCGTCCTGTTTGCCTAAACCACCGAAAAGGAAGGTTTTACAGAAATAAACTGCCTTGGAAAAAATCAAATTTCTCAGTCATGGGGAGTCCGTTTTGCATGCTTGAATAGTCGATCGACATCTACAGATCATAATCTTTCCAATGGTGCAATAATATTTGGATTTGGAGTTAGGGAAGATAGTCAAATATTCCCTACAATATTAGGCATCATTCTTGCAAAAATGCCAGTGCATTTTTTATCGTTAACATGTGCTATGCTTACTCCTACGCAGAATTTCCTTCGGGGTATTCAGTAACCGTGTCTCTCTGCACCTCCTCTACACAATATCTCGTCCAAGGTATTCAAAAACCTTTAGGATCCTATTGATCCTATAAATTTTCTGGTGTTCCCTCCTGACACGTTCTTCTCTGACTCGAAAGAGTTCAGATACACACTCCTTGCATTGTCTACAAAGTTTCAAGACTCTGTCGTGCACTCCTTGCACCGCCTAAACAAATCAAAACAAATACAACAAAATCTCAAAGATAGAGAAGTCTATATTCACCCTGAAGATGGAAACTATTCATACACATCTACAACATACATTCATATAAACAAAAATGACATTCATAAACAAAAACCCACTACACAGGAATTTGTCAACAATGAAATCTGTTCTTTTGTATTAATATCAGAATGTCAATTACAATGTGTGAGCTCAGAATGCAATTGAGTCTCATCTCTTCTCTCCTCTCTTTGGCTTACAATGATTTACAATCAACCTTTAGTCGCTATCAACAACTCTCATCAGCCTCTCAACAACCTCTACTGTGTATATGTTACAAAACATTTATAGAAGATGAGAATCATTGAGTCATTCCCTCCAACTACTCTAGTGGTGTCTAATCACCATCAAAACACCTATCTACTGAGGTAGATTACAATGAGTAGAAAATCTAGTTCAAATTGGATCTAGATCCCTCCTACTATTAGCCACTTAAGCTGGCCTTATATACAACATGTACGAAGGCATGAATTGGCTTTGCTCAAGCCTTACAACATTTACTTGCATTAATTACATTTAAAATTTAAAATTCAAGGGAAAAATGAGAGGGTTGGCGCCTCTCCCCTCCTTGAATGTGCACCAATGTGTTGAATAGTTGACACATGCTGAGGTGGAGTGATTTTCCTACATCATATTACACTACTGGGAAAATCATGAGCTCCTCTGCTCTACTGTTGAAATCCCTCTGGATCCCAAACTTTCCCCTGGAGCTCTCCACCTGGTCATATGCTTTTTTTCTTCTTCTATTGTTTCCCTACTATTCTTGTAGGTCCTCCTTTGTTCAACTTGCCTTACACAATTTTCTCGGCTGCAACTCATCTTCCTCATACACATAAAATGGTAGATCTTCCTGATACCCTATGATTTTTTCTTCCTTTGTGGCCCCAACTTGTCACTCTATAGAAGACTCTAATTATTCTTGCCCATCACTGAGTTGCTGCTCAACTATCTCCTCTGACAATTCAACTTCTCTTAGTTCCTCTGCTGGTACATCTCCAACTTTTTCCACCTTCTCCTCATGCCGGCTTTGTTCTCCATCACTTTTCATGAATGCATCCTAGCAATCCTTCTCTGGTTATAGATTGTCCAGCCAATCCTCTAGAAATTTCAACTTCGCCTCCCATGGAGTGAGCATCCTAACTCCATTCTCTTCTTCATCTGCTGGGGCAGACTTCAGTCAATCACAACTGGATGTCCTTCTACTTCAGCTGCACCTACAACTTGTGCACTAGCCTCTGCTTGGCTATTTGGCAGGAATATCTCAATTCCTCCAATGATCAGAATGCTCCTCTGATCCTCCTCCATCAACTCTCCTTGCTGATCTGAACTCTCTGCTGAGTTCAAGTCTCCTCTCTTGCCCACTTGGAAATATGGTATTTCTTCTTTGCCCTCCTGGTAGTCTATGAGATCTTCCACTGATCTCTTCTCATTTCCCACCTGGAAATCTACAAGATCTTTGCTTGATCTTGTCTCCTCATCACTAAGGTTTTCTCCAACCTCTGGTTCACAAATGCAAACCTGATCCTTTGTGTCACTGAGGTTTTCAACATGCCTCAACCACCTTTTTAACACCTGTTGCTACCTTCTTGCCAAAACATTTTTAACATGACATTTTACTTTCTGCTCCAGAGGCCATTCGTACCTCCAACATACCTTTGCTTCCTACTACATCTTCAATGCTAGCCTTTCCATTTCTACTTGGATTTCACTAAGCTCCTTGTCAATTTTTGTTTTTCTTTTCTACTGTCGGTCTTCTTTCTGACCACGCTTATGGCCTTTATTAGCCATCCTTTCTTGCTTCACCTTCAACCCTCCTAGATGTCTACCATCTGCTACACACCTTGCAATAGTCTTTACAGAGCATCACGCTATGTCTCCCTTCTCCTGCTGTCTACAGGATAAATCAAGCTTCTAATACTACTTGATGTTATTAGGTTACCTCTTTGCCTCCTCTACCTACATAAATCAATTCTATGAATCTCTGATGCCACTTGGTGCAGACTGCCCTCCCCTCCTAGGGGTTGTGCGACCTCCCGGTCCTGGATATTCAATTATCTGAGCCGAATCGGCTCTTAGGGACCCTGCTAGCCCCACAAATCATTTTACACAATCCCTTTTTTATCCTAGGCGGAGGTTTTGTGAGACACACGGGCTCGTGCTAAGCCCCTGTTCTCTTCCACAAATTTGAGTGATGAGACTATCTCCCTACACTAGGCCCCTTCTTCTTCACATGACACTGGGCTATGACCTCGACCAATACTCTTCGCAACTCTGCACTTTAAATATTTTGCGAGTAGCTTGCTCCTTTTTTTCCCGATCTCTAAATCGATGAACTTAACTAGGACCCGATCTACGGTCCATGTCTCCCCACAACCAATAGATGTGATTTGCTTTGGACTTTGGCCTTCGGGTACCTTCCCGCTCTGCTCTCTACTCTATTGCGGAGCACCTTTCTTCTGAAACATGTGGATCTCTGCCATGTTTCCTTCTGGATCCAATGGTCCAGATCCACTTTACTCTTCGCAACTTCACAAAGATTTCCCTTTGCTCCACGCAAATTCTTTCGAAGTTCTTTCTCGCGAACTCTCAAATATGTCGCCACCTATCAACCTAGATGATGGATGACCCCGCTTGGATTCAATATTTCGGGACTTTGGTGAGTCCTTACTCCTGTGCACACTTAGCACTTCTTCCACAATCTAATACTTGGAATGTTCTCAGCCTTCTGCACTCTTTGCTGAGACTCTGAGCGCGAAAACACTAATCCTCCTGAGCTTTTTCTGGCTCGAATATTTAAGGGTCTCGACCCTTCTACGTCCTTCAAAGGACTTTCTGGTGCCCTCCTAGTAACCCAAATCTCTTCCTCCCGAGCTTGTAAAGTGAAACTACTTTACCTCTGGCGCACTCCTTGTGCTCGAATGGCCTTCAAACGACTTCATTTCAACACTTCGTCTGAGTGTATTTCAAGACTTACAACATTTACTTACATTTAAAATTTAAAATTCGAGGGAAAAATGAGAGTGTTGGCACCTCTTTCCTCCTTGAATGCGCACCAATGTGTTGAATAGCTGGTGCGTGTTGAGGTGGAGAGATGCTCTTATATTGGAAAGTGAAACACTAATTTGGTGGGAAGCCAAAAATCAAGAGGTCATGAAAAAGCATGGTTATCTTTTTTACTCTTGGATTGATTTTATTGTTGCACTTAAAAGGAAATTTTATCCATTAGCATACATGCAAAAAGATATCATGGATTGGAAAAAAATTAGACAAGCTAAAGGGAAAAGTGTGCAAAGCTACACTCAAGAATTTAGAAGAAGAGCTTTGATTTTGGGTATAGATTTATCTTCTCAAGAAACTTTACTCAAATACATTCGAGGATTGCATAGCTATTTGAGACAAACAATTCTCAGTTTAACCCTGCAAATCTAGATGAAGTTTGTGTATAGGAAACTCATTTGGAAGCAAGAGGGAAGAATACTCCTCAAGAGGGCAGCAAGAAGCCATTTATTAATGGAGACAAGGGAAAGAGGAAATTCAAAGGAAATGGAAGAAAGAATTCTTCAGTCAAGAAAGAGGGAGAAAAACTCACATGTAAACACTGTTCAAAACATGGCCATGATGAAGACCGTTGTTGGAAACTTCATCCTGAAATGAGACCCAAAAAGTTCAACAACAAAGGAAAAACAAAGACTATTGCAACTACAGAACATGATTTAGGATCTGATTCGAGAGATGAAACAAAAATCATAGCCATGGGTTTTCAAGGTAAGGATTCTATTGCAAGTACTAGTTCTTCAAGTAGTAGCCTCAGTGACACTCAACATGAAAAAGAAAGAATAGAGATTTTCCACATAAGGGTTATTTCAAAGCATACCAAGATAGATACTGTTTTTGATACTGGATCTCAAGAAAACCTCATATCTGAAGACATTGTTAAGAAATTGCATTTGGAAACTACTCCTCATCCTAAACCATATCCTCTAGGTTGGATATGTGACAATTCCAAATTCCATGTGACAAAAGATGTAAAATTGGATTTTCCATCACTGCAAACTTTATAGATGAGGTAGAGCTTGATTTTATTCCATTGGATATTTGTGGTATTGTGTTGGGAAGCCCATATTTATATGATATGAGATACTTCTTTCATCGTCATGAGAAAAAATATCATTTGTTTAAAAATGGAGTTGAGTACATTGTTAGATCACATACAAAGAAGTTGAATTTATCACTTGTAAATGCTGGACAAATGAAGAGATTATTCAATGCTAGTAATAAATTTGTACTCTTGATGATCAAACCCAAAGACAATGTTGAAAAAGAATATTTCTAAGGTTGCGATGCAAAGTTAAAATCTGATTTATATGAGGTTGTTAACCAATATGATGAGATGTTTCGGGAACAAAACGAATTTCCTCCTAAAGGGGTATCCAACATGAGATCCAATTGCATCACGATTGTCCTCTTCCAAACATTGATATGTAAAGGATGTTAGTCATGGAGAATGCTGAAATTAAGAAACAAATCCAAGAGTTTATTGACAAAGGGGTTATAATCCCAAGCACATCGCCATGTGGGCCACCAATTGTTTTAGTACCAAAGAAATATGGTACATGACACATGTGTGTAGATTTCAGAGCCTTGAACAAGATTACGGTAAAGAATCGTTATCCTCTTCCTAGATTTGATGATTTGCTTGATCAATTGAAAGATGCTAAGTATTTTACTAAGTTGGATTTGAGAAGTGGATATCATCATATTAGGATTTTTGAAGGAGACAAATGGAAGACAACTTTCAAAATAAAGCAAGGTTTGTTTGAATGGATGATTATGCCATTTTGGGCTTTCTAATGCTCCTGCTAAATTCATGAGAGTTATGAATGATGTCTTAAGCCCTTTTCTTGATGATTATGTAATTGTCTACTTGGATGACATTTTTATATTTAGCAAATCTCATGAAGAGCATGATAGGCATGTAAAGCAAGTTTTAGATGTCTCAAAAAAAGAAAATTTGTTTTTGAATATGTCTAAATGTGAATTTGGAAAGACCTCACTTGTTTACTTGGGACATATTGTTGGAGAAGGAGAACTGAAAATAGATCCTTCCAAGGTCAAAGTCATTTTGGATTGGCCCAAGCCCAACAATGTGACAGAGGTAAGAAGCTTTTTGGGAGCAACCCAATATTCGAGAAATTTTATTGCTAACTTCTCTTCAATTGAACCTCCCTTACATGCAGTGACAAGCATCAAACAAGTTTTAGAATGGGGAGGCAAGCAACAAAAATATTTTGATGCATTAAAGGGAAAGAATAGTTCAGCTCCAGTTCTTGCACTTCCTGATTTGAGACAACCATTTGAGATACAAACATATGCAAGTAACTATGCAATGGGAGCAGTCTTGTTGCAACATGGTAAGCCCATTTGTTTTCATTATGAAATGTTTAATGGTGTTGTGATTAATTATATTACATATGATAAGGAGTTGTATGCATTGGTGCAAAGTGTGAAAAAATGGAAACATTATTTTTTTGGAAAATAAACTATCATTCACACAGATCATCAACCATTGCAATACTTACAACCACAAACAAAGATACAACAAGCAAAGCACTTCAGATGGATGGGTTTCCTAGAACGATTCTAGTTGGTTATTAGGTATAAGAAAGGAATTTATAACAAAGTTGTTGTATGATTTCTAGGCATATTGTTAGTGCTTTAGTTATTCTTAAGCATAATTCTACCACTCATGAGAGATATGTTGAACAATATGCTTTATATGATGATTTTAAAGAGGTTTATGCAACTTTGTGTCATTCCAACTAAGTTGAGTAATTAGATTACCATGTGCATGGTAATATTTTGTATCATCTTGGAAAGTTATGTATTCCACAGGGTGAAAGAGTCAACATCGCAAGGGAATCAAATTATTCTCTTATTCCTGGCCACTTTTATGTAGGCAAGACATTGGCTAATTTGCAAAGGTATTGCTATTGGAATAAAATGAATGAAAGTGTTTCAATATATGTAAGGGGATGTTCTTTATGTGCTACAAGTAAGCCTATCAATAGAAAGTTGGGTTTGTATACTCAACTTCCAGTTCCTTCTCATCCTTGGGAAAGCATTTCCATGGACTTTGTAGGACGTTTACCTATGTCAAAAAAGAATCATGATTATGTTTATGTTACAGTGGTTGACTGTTTAAGAAAAATGTGTATTTTGATGCCTTGTAAGAAGTAGGTTACAACTAAAGAAATGGCACAAATGTTCTTTTAGCATATTTTGGTACATTTTGGGTTGCCCAAGTCCATCATTTCTTATCGATATTCTTGATTTATTGGGAACTTTTGGTCAAGATTATGGGCACTCATGGAAACCAATCTGAAAAAGAGAACAACATTTCATCCACAAACTGATGGTAAAAAAAAGGTGGTGAATAGAGCAGTAGTACATCTTCTTCATGGTTATTTCAACAAACATCCTAATCTTTGGGATGAACACCTACACTACATTAAACATTCTTATAACCGGGCTAAGCATCCATCGACTCAAACATCTCAATTTGAGGCATGCTTTGGTTATTTTCCAAAATATCTTTTAGATTTTATCTTTGAGAAGGATATTGGTATTGATGGTCATTATGAAATTGATAGAGCAAATAATTTCATTGAACAAATTCAGTTGGTGCATCAAATGGTACAAGAACAGTTGGAAAAGAGCCAAGCCAAGTACAAGACAAGACATGACAAGCATCGTGTTGGTCACAGTTTCCAAGTTGGAGATAAAGTTTGGGTTTACATTAGCAAAGAGAGGCTTAAAGGAGAAGGTAAAAAATTGAAACCAATTAGATATGGACCTTTCAAGATTCTTGAAAAGATTGGTAACAATGCTTTGCATTTGGATTTTCCTCCTTATAAGATAATGTTTGTAGTTGTTAATGTTAAGAATTTGAGATTGTATGAGCCTCCTTTGATTTATGATCAAGGAGAGAATGTTCAAATTCCTTCCATAGATGACTTCTCGCCAGAATATATTTCAGAATTGCATGAGGACACAATCCTTGATAGAAAGATAAGAACTTCAAAATGAGGGAGTTTGGAGTACCTTCACGTTGGTATCAAAGGAACAAATCCAAGCAAAGATAAATGGATTGAGGTTGGAAATGTGAGGGAATTGTATGCTCATCTTCAGATTGATTTAAAATAGTATTTTGGAGGTCCAAAAGCTTCCCAATGGGGAGGAGTGATCTAGGGGATCAAAAAATGCTCAAAAATCAAAGTGCTTGAAATTTCTTGAAAATGGATTCATTGTGTATATCGTGTCCTCACGATCGAAAAATAACTTGAACGGGCTGAAACAGAGTCTGTATGGATGAGATATCATGTTATGTCCACTTTTCCAAACAGGAAAAAAATGTTGACTGTGCAGTCCGTACAGGCCACGTGTCAACTAACCATACGATCGTACAACTGAAATGGAAAGAAAAGATGGACAAGTGATGTGGTAGGTTATTTGGTAGCTCAGTTAGCAGGGACGTGGACCAACCAATGGTCGACACATGTCCTTTTGTTGGGCGAATAAAAGGGTGCCTGTTGAAGGAAAATCTTCCTACGGACAGGTAGATCTCCTCAAAGAGCTAGACTCTTAACTTTAAGACAGAAAGTGCTTATCATGGTCACTAAATTCCTTTTAGGCCTACACAAACTAATGCATGAAGAGGAAGGAGGAAAGATGTACCTTTTACCAGTGTTTGTCCCTGCACGCTTAGAGTTAAACTCCAATATTGAGCTCCTCGATAAGCCCTGTAGACAAACAAAGTACAACCACTTCCTATTCTATCGAGATTAGTTCGAAGCAAACCTATCTACTTAGAGACAAATTCATGTAATGTCAAATAAGAATTAGAAAGAAAAAGGCCAAGCATATTAAATTAATGAGGAAAAAATGTTACTTACAGCCATAGATGGAATGTAGCAGTTTCGTCAAGTTATCCTTGCCTAACCCTTGCTCAAAAGCTCCATGATCAGAATAATGATAACTTCGCTGATTAGCCTCCACTTCATTGTGTATTTCCTATGAGATCATAGGTTTCATGCTCCTGATCCCTTCTCCAAATATCTCTTATGAGATCATAAGTTTGGTATGATTCTCCATCCAGCTCCCCCTTTCACCATGAGAAAGCTTGCTTATATAGACTTGGAGAGGCTCAACCACTTGAGATATCATTGGGGTGAGTTGAGGATTTTCATCCTTGAGTTAAGGATCTTCCCTAAGATCATGGTTGGACTAGGGATTTGAATCCAACTGCCTTCCAATATTGAAAAGATCTTTCCCCCATTCTTCTAAACAAACCAACTGCTGCCCAGAATAGGTAGTGCTCCCTTAAAAAGGCTGCCAAAGCATTATAATGCTCCCCAGTAAGGTTTAGGGGGGTGCCAACACTCCCACCAGTAGTAGCGCTCCTCCAAAAAGGTAGAAGGGTAGAAGGGGTGTTATAACGCTCCTATATAGTGCATAGGGGGGTGCCAACACTCCTGAGAGAGGTATAGGGGAGAACTCTCCTCTAAAAACCCAAATTTAATGGTTCTTTCAGATGGCAAGAGGTACATAACTTCAGTTAACCATTCCTCCTCTTCCAAATCAAATGTTTGACATGTGTCAAGTGTCCTCTTTATGTCATTATAGGCACAACATAGGAATCATAGCAATATACTTTTCTTGACACTTGCGACACTTGTGAGCAAAATGCAACACTTGCGACACTTGTAATGACGACACTTGCGACACTATCAAAGTGAGTAATTTCAATGTGTAACAGATTTCCCCCCAAAGTATGAAGTTAGAAGATGAGAACTGATAATTGAAATGCATTGTAGACTTTCAAGCAAGGGTATAGACACAGAGAACCTAATAGAAGCTGCACACAAACATCCAACAAATATTATGACATGTTTCAAACCCAGGGCAGGCATACCTATGCTTGGGTGATAAAGACTTGCAAGATATGGCCGCCATAAAATACACTGGGGATCCATAATTGTATTGATAAAAAGGTATAGCCACTGAAAATACACTGTGGATCTATACTCCCATGACCTGAACTGATCATAGCCATGAAGAATACACAATGTATCTACGAGATGACAAGACATAGCCATGACCAATACAAAGTGGANAGACACAGAGAACCTAATAGAAGCTGCACACAAACATCCAACAAATATTATGACATGTTTCAAACCCAGGGCAGGCATACCTATGCTTGGGTGATAAAGACTTGCAAGATATGGCCGCCATAAAATACACTGGGGATCCATAATTGTATTGATAAAATGGTATAGCCACTGAAAATACACTGTGGATCTATACTCCCATGACCTGAACTGATCATAGCCATGAAGAATACACAATGTATCTACGAGATGACAAGACATAGCCATGACCAATACAAAGTGGATCTATGTAACAGTATATGTGTCATTGTTCAAAAGAAATTCCAAAGCAACCTGGGCAAAGTACATATCAGAGTGATCACTCAACCTAGGGTCTTCTTACCGATCTCGATGTAGTACGAATCTAACCATGTGAATAGATGTCCTGATGTCGAACATGGTAGAAACCACCTAATTACCGATCAATGATGTAAACTGTTAACAAGCATGAGGGAAATCACCATTAATGTCAATGATTCCCAAGGTACCCTAGTACATTCCAATGAATGTGAATGGATGAGTTGAAGTTGAACATCCGTGGAATCATCCAATTAGAGGTCAATGATGTAAACCCATTTTTGGACGTGAGGAGGCCTACCATTGAAGCATGTAGGTCCCAAAGTACTAATTGGTTTCTAAATCTAGTTCCTGGATAATGTCTTGAAGTCGACAAGAATAGACTCGTCGAAGGACGACCTTGATGTATCCCCCATCAACGACATGAAACAAACACAGAGATGTAATTGGTAGATCAAATGAACATGGACTAACACAAGCATTGAGACAAGATATTTGTGATGCATGACTCTCAAGGTGGATACTTCCCTTGAACACTGAGGCACAACAACAAAAACATGACATTGACCAAAACTTGATGATGCAGTGGATGTTGTGACTTACACCAAGTGACCCAGAGGAGTGAAAGAAACTCAAAGGATTGGCTCAATGTAGAGGTTTAGTGGATTAGAATGCGTGCAAAAGACAAAGTGTCATGTTCAAGGGTGACTCTAAGAGTTACTTGGCAATGTTCTCAAAAAACTGCTTGGCTTGCTTCTTTCAAATTTTCCCCCATCCAGATAGATGAGTACCTCTTTTTAATTTAACGAGCTCAAGGAGGATAACACATGCTCGATAAAACTCACCTTCAGTAAGTTCCTCTTCCTTTGTTTAAAGAACTGGAAGAAGTAAGGGTTTGGTCCCATATGGGGCTGTCGATGTTTCTTCTAATGAGTCCAAAGACATAAAAATCGAAGGTTTTTCATGATTATGGAGTCTGGAAAAACACTTAAAAGAGAACTCTCTCAGTTCCTTTTTCATAAAGTAGTTTGATGAGACCAAAAAAGAGATAAACTATTGCTCAACAGACATTTTCTTCAAACACTTTAATGAGTGTGAAAAGAACAAGGTCGCTTGGTAATCTTTTCATGTTTAGAGAGTCTGAAAAAAACTTAAAGATGACTCCAATGTTGTACTTTTTTGTAATGTTAGTCTCACGAGGCTGAAAAAGAGATAAATTATCACTTGAAAGACGCCCTTTAGAACCTTTTAACGAGTGTAAAAGGAAGCAAGATCACTCAACAATATTTTCATGTTTATAGAGTCTGAAAAGAGCTTAAAGGAGACTCCAGGGGGTTCCTTTTTCATGTATCCATACAGGTCCGAAAAAGAGATAAAAGTTTACCTAGATGCATTCTCATGTATTTATGAGCATGAGAAAGAACAAAGACTAAGCTTGGTATGCCCCCATCTTTGAAAATCTAGTGGCTTAACTCCAGAATGATTAGCAAAGGCTGGAGACATGCCCTGCAAGCTTCAATTCATTCACCAATTTTGATATTGTCACCAATTTCTCTAGTAGATGAGAAAAAGGAGAAGGGTGGATGAAAAGAAGGTTCAAGAGAGGTGACTGTTTCATGCTTTAACAAGCTTGACACAGGAAAAGAACTATGATCAAAGTCTCTGTTTTGTTTTTGAACGAGCTTTCCACAGTGAAGAGAAACTATGCTCATGGCTTCCAAGAGAATACCGCTCTAGAAGGATACCATGTCAAGGGACAAAACTTGGTCATGGCCTCCAGGAGATATTTGCTGGATGGAAGATAATCACTTGAGAAGGAACAAATGTTGAGTGTCGCAATAGTAGTAAGGAGATCAGGTTCCAATAACCCTACCAAAGAAATCACCATGTCCACTACCAGATCCAAATCATCGAAAGTTGAAATCATTGGAGATAATGAAAAATCAACACCAGGAGGGGAGATAGACTATATATCTGCCCAAATTTCTTCATGAGGGGGAAGAAAAGAGGACCGGTGATGGTTATTATCCCAAGGTAACTTGTCAATGCGAAGCATCTCTGGAATAGATTCATCTGAAGGAAAAGTTGGGGAAATGTAGTCGATCGCAGATGACAAGGAACTCAAATGTGATTGCATCGATGAAACTTTAGGCACCAATAGATGTTGGTCATCTGATGAGGGAGAAGCGGATTGGATAGAAACGTATGACGTTTTGGCTGGACTAAGTGGCACGGTGTCACCTAGTGCATCGAATTCCAATGGACAAGTTACAATCCAAGAGTCAGATGATTCCAAAGATTGATAAGCCGCCATCGAAATCATATCGACAGTGGCAATATGATGTGTAGTCAGTGGAAGTGGTGTAGGGAAGGTACCCATGAGGCTAGAATCTTTCAGTAAGACAACACCAACGGTTTCATATGCAATCTTGTGGTCTCCCAAGAAAGGAATATTGTTGGTAGCGGGAGCGTGAGCATTGGTCATGCAGAAATCCAACTGATCAACAGTGATAATTTTTCCCTAATGAGGAAATTGGACACATCAAAAAATTGACGAGGCAACGACAGTCATAGCATAAAACCAACTTCTTCCAAGTAACAAGTTGTAATCAAGGGGGGCATCGACCACCCCGACATCAACAATAACATTTTTTCCACCCAATTGGATGGGCAGGGACTGTAAAAGCCCATGGGGATGAAAACCTCGCTCGTCGAAGGTGCGTAACATCATTGGGGATTTGTTGAGTGCTGGTGATTTTAAGCCTTTCCAACACGCCAAAGACATGACACAAGTCAAGGCTCCCTCATCTAGAATAGTTTGGTGGATTTGTTGATTGTGAACAACAACATCAACTTGGAAAGAAAGTTGGTGGGAGAGTCGAGACGCATAATTGTCTAGGTTAAACATGATTTGATTGGATGAATCAGAATCAACAGTGCCAAGAGCGGCCAAGAGTGTTCTACGTTGACTGGGGCAGTGTTGTAGAACTTCTAACGCAGACATAGCACATGGTGCTTGAGCCAAATATTCAACAATGTTGTAGTTCTAGGCGGCACGTGAACTAGGATTAAAGGTAGCTTTATGGATAGTGCTCTTAGGAGGTGTAAGATAGAGTCAAATGTGTGCTTCTCAATATGAAGTGGTTCAGATGGAGGATTAACCGGTACTGTTAGTGTCTTTTCCTTTGTCAATGTTACCTAGTGTGTCATATGTTTTAGATCGAGTGGTTACATTAATCCCATTAAACATATAAATATGTGCACTCTACGAAGCCTCATCATGAGGATCACTAGAGCTGTCCCCAAGAGAGGGGGTTTGACCAACCATGGATTGCTACTGTGGAAAAGGCTGAGTAAGCACAGCGGGTTGTGACTTCCCTTGGAAAATTTTGGCCACTTCATTACGAAGTGGACAATATCAAGTGTAGTGATCGTCACCACAAATGATACACAGGAATTTCAGTTTCCGTTGTGGTTTCTTTTCGGTAGCAGGTGTTTGATTTTTTGGGTGTTCATTATTAGTTTTTGATTTACTCTTTGTCTTCTTCTTACCTCCGGATTGTTGTGAAGGGGCATATTGAACTGCATTCACCTTAGAGATCTGAGTTTGGGGGGAGGTAGAGGAGGGTGTAGTTGATTTGGAAAAATATTGAGTTTTGACGGAGCCGATAACACCATCCGCATGAGATGAGGATGATGGCTTAGAAGGATCGGTATTAGCTCGAGCAACATTCAGAAGCAATTCATACAAAATACCAGATTGGGAATAAACCAAATCTAAGTACTGAGCCTGAGCAATTGGTTGTTCCTCTATGATCGCACCACCCATAGCGACATCATGAGCGATCGGGGGTAGCAGTGATTTAGTAAACCATTCCGCCAATAGTATGGCAGGAATGACTGCCTTGATCATCCTTCGTCGTCGCCTCCACTCATGAATATGGTCAGAGATATGCACAGAGTTAGTTTGACGAAGGGAGGTCAAGAGTTTAGTACCTGTCTCGTAGCGAATAGGTAGTTGAAAGTGCATGAGGAAAGACATGGGAAGGGAATTGAAATCATGAAAAGAAGCACGTGGTAGTTCAATATATCACTTTGCTGCTGAATCGGTAAGTGTTCGCTGGAAAAGATGCAAACATATAGAATCATCCATGAGGGAGTTTGATGAACACCACAAATGGAAAGTCATCACATGGTTGTTCAGATATTCGCCAGGGTTTCCATCAAATTTAGGAATATCAGAAGGAAGTTTAGCTAGAATGATTGTCCAAACCGGTGAATGAGAAATAGGATCATTAGTTAACTGAGACAAGTCTGGGAGATCCAGAGTCGTAAGGAAAGGTAGCTGTCAGTTAATTTGCGAATGATACTGGTGTGGCATAAGAACACTAGTAGGGCCATAGACTGGGTTAGGTGGATAGTTGTAACTAGTAGGTCCTCCTACATATGGTTTTTGCTGGCTAGGATAAGAAGGATTCAATGGTGCATGAGAAACATTGGCATAACCTGGTGGGTTTTGAACATTATAGGTCGGGTGATTTATTTTCCCATGAGGAGGTAAACATTTTTCCATTGAGAATGGTAAGGAGTAGATCCCAGAGGCGGATACACATGAGGCCCATGAGGAGGATAAGACTGTGGTCCCAGAGAACTCTAGGTGGTGTTTGGGATGCCGCCCAGATAAGATTGCCCGTAAGATGTTCTGGAAGGGACAGGATTGTATATTCCTCCTAGTGGGTTATTATACAAGTGCCCCCCAATGTGGGGTTGGGTAAAAATGCCTCCTGAAGATACTCCCCAGGATTGTGAAGAGTTTCCAGCAAACGAAGGTTGCCCCCTGCCAGTGGTGTATTTACGACCGAGGTGTGACTGAAAAACGGAGGTTACCCTCTAGGAGGAGCATGAAAAGTGGGTTGTCCCCCAAGAGGGATAGGCCTTCCATGGAAAGGTAGTCCTCTAGGATGGAAAGGTTCATTGGATGGTAGTTTCCCACCAGCCGGTTGTGTTTGTCCAGCAGGGGTTTGCGTTCTCGGGTGAGAAGATGTCCCAGTAGGATCATGTGGAACATGTGGAGCCATAGAGTAGAAGCTTGTAGAAACAGGGGTAGATATTGAAGTTCTTTGGGGGTGAGTAGAGGTGATGAATCTAACATTAGGATGGACTTGTGCTGGTGTAGTAGTACGGTTAATAACTTGATCGACTGGGTGATTCATGGTTTGACCGGATGGTACATTTCACTAGGAGGGTCATGAGGTTGAAAGGGCTATTGAAAGGATTCGAAAAGTTCATAGAGATCACGTCCCGATGAAGTCCTCCATACAGAATTCTCAGGTGTGGGATTGGTTTCTACTGCGGTGCTAGGACGAACATGAGTCCTATACTCATCACCAAAAATTGGTTTTGTGGATCCCCTATATGTTTCGGTAAAGATCCTCTCCGGTAATTGTGGGATCTCTTTGTCGATGACATTCCCAAGGGAGTCTAAATGAACCAAAAGTGGTTCGAGAGGGGTTACCAACATAGATGTAGTGGGATTTTCAACCATGACCAAAGCACCTTCTGAGTTATCTAACGGAGGTGCAATAGCACTTCCAGCGTCAGATTGATTTTCTACCTCTCTACAGTAGTTGTCTTCTGGAGGGTTAGGAGGTAAGGGTTGATAGCCTTTCGTAGGCAACCCTTGCATCCTACGTGATCGACGAAGACCATGATCATCTATGGGATCAATTGTGGAGAACAACAAAACACACTGAAAATCTAGGGCCAACTAACAAAAAGAAACAACATACGCTAATAAAATCTAGGAATCAACCAAGCAAACAAAACTTCTCTCGATGATCGTACTAGTTGGTGATGAAATCCAACGTCGCATGATCAAGTCGAGAAGGGGCTAGGATATGGTGGAACAGTTACAATGGTGACTTGTGTAATGGACTTTCACCTTGGTGCAAGCTTCCACACAGTAATTGTGGATTTACTGATGCAGGAGCATCTCAAGTGAGCCAACGCAGAGACAACGGATAGTTGGAAAAGCGCCAACAGAAATTTTGAAATATCTTGAACCATTAATGAATCCATTAAGAAGGAGCATCTTTGTAAAATGTAATCAGACTTTGAGTGATCCACTCTTGTCCTCTGTAGGTAGAAGGCATTTAGGGTAGTTAATGCAAGTAGATAGAATTCAATTCTAGATTAGACAGTTCTAGAGAGCAAGAGGGAAATGGGATATAGATACCCTCATTGTGTATTGTAACATTATTATGATGATGATGAAGAGCATAGAAGAAAATAAGAGAGAGTTGTGTAGCAGACTCCATGTACATAAGTTCTGAATTAATACAAGAAAGATGTGATTCAGACTCATGGTGTTCATATATTCTCTGTGTATGAATCTTTGAATGTTATGCTCATGAATGTCTTACTCTTTCTATCATGCAATTGCTTTTATGCTAGGTATGAATGATTTCTTGTTGAATGTTTGAAATTAGAGAGACAGAGTAAGAGAAATCAGTTTCAATTATTTCTCTATCTGAGCCAGAGTTCCTGTAAGGAGTGCAGTTGAATCGTCTGCAAGGAGTGCATTGACGAGGGGTTCAGAGGTTTGTCTCTGAAAGCTCAGACTAGATAACTTTTGTTCTTATTCACTCGGAAGTGCAGTCAGGCACAAGAGCCATGCAAGGAGTGCGTAGGCTGAGTAAATTCTCAAAGTTGTGAATTTGAGCAAAGCATTGAGAGACTGTTACTGCAGGTGTGTGCAGAGTCGAAGGATTTCAACACTTGGAAGTGCTTGAAAGTATGCCGCAAGGAGTGCGTTCAAGAGTTTTTCTGAAAGACTCGAAGTTGGAGAAAGTTCAAAAGGATTCAGACCTTTGAAAGGGTCGAAGGAAGGAAAGCATCCAAGAACCTTAGAAAGTTTGAAGGAAGGTGTAGTGACGAGGGGCCGCAGGAGGACGATTTCCGCGGAGAGAGATACCTTGGTTAGTTTGTGCAAACGTCCTTGAGAGATGAAGGAACGGACGGTTGGAATTATGTGTGGAGAATTCTTGAATCCTCGTGAGCCGTTAGATCTCACAAAGGAGCAGGGAAGTTACAACAAGTGCTTCGAAAGGTTCTAAGCTCAGGAGGAGTAGAACCATAGATCCAAGTCACAAGGGTCGTTGGATTTGCAAGCGGATTCCTATTTCGGGATTTCATGGGTGGAAGTCCTGTAAACTTTGCAATGGGAATTGCGATATCATGAAAGACGAAGTCCTGAAGGCTAAAAGGATGGTGTGGTCCAGAGGAGCCAGCAAGGCAGACAGGTGGCGCACTATCGACGTAGAAGTCAACTGCGTTAACCATTTCAGAGTTTCGTGAGTCGAAGTCCTGAAATTTTTGCATCAGGACTCGCGAACTCATGAAGTGCGGAGTCCTGAAATGGTAAGAAGTATAGTTGTGGGGCCAGTGCTGAGAAACGTGTCGAAGTTTGACATTTCAGGATTTTGGGGAATATAGCATCAATATTTCGGGGTTCATGGGGCAGAGTTTCACGTCATCACAACTCGCGAACTCACGAAAGCCGAAAATCCAGAGTTGACTATTTCGGGAGTTCGGGATTCAGGGGTCATAGTGAGTAGGCACTCGACCACAGGATTCACGATATCGTGAAGTCCAATTCCCCGAAGCGTGAGGGAGAAATCTCACGAGATCTCACTCTGGGTGCAGATTTCCCAAAGGGGAAATAGAAGAGCATTTTAGAGTTCTTCAGGCCAAGGAGAGAAGAATAATCCTGTGTACGTGGACTTCCTGACCCATGGGTTGAGGAGGGATGCGTTGCCATCAGGTTTGATATCAGAGCCTAGAAAGTTTTCTTTGCTTTTTGTAGCAGGGAAAAGGAGAATTCACCATGCCACCAAGGAGAAGGGACAAACAAACACCCGATCCGCCGGAGGAGAGGGAAATGCCGAGAAGAAGAGGTAGATAGATGACTGATCTAGCCATGGAGAGAGAGATGTGTGATTTACGCGCCAGACTTGAAGACATGGAGACAACACAGAGACATATAGTCAGTGTCAGGGATCTTAGTGATTCCGAAAGTGAAATTGAGGTTGAACAAGAAGAAGAAGTTGCAGCCGAAGATACAACAAATGAATGGTTGATCAGAGCTATTTCCAGAATGGGTGCAAGAGCGAAGATGGACATTCCAGTTTATGAGGGAAATCTGGATACAGAGGAGCTTCTAGACTGTATCAGAGCCCTGGACACATACTTTGACTATGAAGATGTCGAAGAGGACAAGAAGGTCAAGCATGCTGTCATGAGATTAAAAGGACATGCAACATTATGGTGGGATGAACTACAAGATGACAGACACTGCAAGGGCAAGCAAAAGATCAAAACATGGGATAGAATGAATGTGAAGATGAAGGTGAAATTCATCCCCAGAGATTATCAAATTACTCTGCTTAGGAGAATGCAGAACCTGAGACAGAAGCTGATGACAGTGAAAGAATACAATGAAGAATTCTACAAGTTGAACATCAGGGCAGGTCATCGGGAAAGCGATGATGAAAAGGTTTCCAGATACATGAATGGCCTAAGGTATGACATCCAGGATGAGATGAGCATGGTAACCATCCGAATGGTGGAAGATTCTTATCAGATGGCTCTAAAAGTTGAAGAGAAGCTGAGCCAAAAGCAAGGTCAAAGGGGCCGAGGTAGAAGTCAGCCCAGAGGCAAATCAGTTGCCCAGGATAAATATCAGAAGCCCAAGGAGGAATGGAAGAAACATCAGACTCGAATTGAGAGAGGTGGAAGCTCACAGAGAGGGAAATATGTTGAACAAAGAGGGAAGCATACTGAGTAGAGAGGAGATTATGCTGATAATAATATTTTTCCTCATACTAGAGGTAGAGGAAGAGGAAGAGGTGGAGTAATAACATGCTTCACATGTGAAAAAAATGGGCACAAGTCTTATGAGTGTTCAGATAAGAAGAAAGAAGGAGGAGAGACTCACATCGCTGAAGCACAAAGGTGGGGTGTTGAGGCAGAAGATGCTGAAGGCGGAAGATCGCTGATGATGTGAAAAGATCTTTTGACACCAGAAAAGGAGGTGGAGAGTTCAGTCCAAGGAAACAAACTTTTCCAGACTGCTTGCAAGACCAAGGATAGGGTATGCAAGGTCATCGTGGACAGTGGTAGCATAGATAACCTCATTTCTATAGAGATGGTAGAGAAGTTGGAGCCGGAGACGATTGATCATCCAAGCCCATACAGAGTTTCATGGCTAGAAAAAGGACATTAGGTAATGGTCACTAAATAGTGTTTAGTTGAATTCAAGATAGGAGGATATAATGATAAGATATTATGTGATGTTATTCCTATGGATGTTTTTCATCTATTGCTGGGTAGACTGTGGAAACATGACATAAATGTGATTCATGATGGGAGAATGAACACATACACCCTAGAGAAGAGTGGGAGAACTCACATGTTGCATCCAATCAAGGATATGGAGGTGAAACAGGAAGTAAGTAACAACGTACTTCTCATGAGTGGGAAGGAACTTCTTACAGAGGTTAAGAAGAAGGAGGATCCAGAATTCATTGTGGTCAAGAAACCGAAGATTGTTTTGACCAACACGAGAGTAGATGATTTATCAGAAGAGATTCAGGAACTACTGGAAGAGTTCACTGACATAGTAGTGGATGAATTACCTTGTTCATTGCCACCGATCAAAAGTGTGAGTCATCATATGGATCTCATACCAGGAGCCAGTTTTCCAAATAAATCCACGTACAGATTGACGCCGCAAGAGAATGAAGAGGTCAAAAGACAAGTCCAAGAGTTGTTGGACAAAGGATTGGTCAAGCAAATCTTGAGTCCGTGTGTTGTTCCAACAGTACTCAGTTTGAAGAAAGATGGAGGCTGGAGGATGTGTACTAACTTGAGGGCGATCAACAAGATAACCATAAGGTACAGATTTTCATTGCCAAGGATGGATGATCTGATGGATTGCTTGAGTGGAGAAAAATTATTTTCAAAGATTGATTTGAAAAGCGGTTATCATCAAATCCGCATGAGAGAAGGTGACGGGTGGAAGACAACATTCAAAACCAATGAAGGGTTGTATGAATGGCTTGTTATGTTGTTTGGATTAACAAATGTGCTGAGTACCTTCATGAGGTTGATGAATGAAGTCCTAAGGGAGTTCATCAGAAAATTTTTCATTGTGTATTTGGATGATATACTGGTTTTCGGTAAAACAGTGGCAGAGCATATGAAGCATTTGGCTACAGTGATGCAGAGGTTGTAGTAGGAGAAGCTATTGATAAACATGAAGAAATCCTCATTCATGAAGACACAACTCATTTATCTAGGGTTTGTTATTTCTGCAGATAAATTGAGGATAGATCCAGGTAAGGTGGAAGTAATCAAGAACTAGCCATCACCAAAGAATACCTTTGAGGTGAGGAGTTTTCATGGATTGGCTAGTTTCTACCTAAATTCATCAGGAATTTTAGTGGAATTAGTGCACCAATGATGGAGACAGTGAAAAAGAGACATAAATATTTTCACTGGACAGAAGAAGTTGAAAAGAGTTTTAATCTGTTGAAGAGGAAGATCATGAAAGAACCAGTTTTGGTGTTGCTGGATTTCCAGAAGACATTTCAAGTGAAATGTGATGCAAGTGGGTTTGAAATAGGGGCAGTCTTGAGTCAGGAAGACAGACCGATAGCATACTTCAGAAAGAAGCTAAATGAAGCGAAATTGAAATACTCCACTTATGATAAGGAGTTTTATGCTATTATACAGGCATTGAAGAAGTGGAGACACTACTTGATCCCGAAAGAGTTTGTCTTGTACAGTGACAATCATGCACTGTAGTTTGTGACTCAATAGAAAAAGTTGAATCAGGGACATGTCAAATGGGTTGAATATATGCAGAATTTTACTTTTGTGATTAAACATATTTCTGGTATTGCTAACAAAATTGCTGAGGCTTTGAGCAGAAAGTGTTTGCTATTGCAGGAGTTCAGAGTCAAAACGTTGGGTTTTGATGATCTCAAGAAAATGTATAGAGATGATCCATATTTTAAGGAGGTGTACAAAGCAGCTCAGAATCCAATTCTCGGAGATAGAAGCCAATGGACAGAATACATGATCCAGAAAGGATTACTGTTTAAAGGTAATTAGCTGTGTATTCTGAAATGGTCCATGAGGGAGAATTTGTTGAAGGAAAAACACAGTGGAGGATTGGCCAGGCACTTTGGTCACGACAAGATGTTCACAAAGTTGAATGAGTCATATTTTTGGCTAGGATTGTGAGCAAACATCAAGAGATTCGTGGACAGATGCAAAATTTTCCATCATTCGAACGGAAGGAGACAGAATGCCAGATTTTATCAACCATTGCCCATACTAGAGAAGCCATGGGATGCAATCAACATGGATTTCATATTGGGGTTGCCAAGAACACAAAGAGGTTTTGAATCAATCTTTGTGGTGGTGGATAGATTTTCCAAGATGGCACACTTCATTCCATGTCAGAAAACCAGTGACACAACTCACATTGCAAACCTGTTTTTCAAAGAAGTCATTGGACTTCACGGCTTACCAAGAAGCATAGTTTCGGATCGAGACACCAAGCTCGTAGGACACTTTTGGAGGACCTTATGGAAGAAGCTAGGAACTAACTTGTCATTTAGTTTGTATTATCATCCTCAGATAGATGGACAAATAGAAGTAGTGAACAAAAGTCTGGGAGACTTGCTGAGAAGCCTGGTGACAGAACACCACAGCCAGTGGGACAACATATTATCACAGGCAGAATTTTCTTATAACGACTCAGTTAACAGAAGCACAGGGCAGAGTCCATTTCAAATTGTCTATGGCATACAGCCAAGGGCAATTTCTGAGTTAAGGGATTCAGAATAGAATGTGACTAGGAGAACTAGTGCAGAAGATTTCGCAGAGGCGATGAAGGAACTTCACAGCCAGGTGAAGGAGCGACTGCAGAGTTCGAACTAGGAATATAAACGCAGAGCAGATCAACACAAGAGAAAACTTCAATTTTAGGTTGGTGATTTGATTCTGACACATTTGAGAAAGGAAAGGTTCCCAAGAGGAACATATAATAAGCTGAAAATGAAGAAAATCGAACCATGTAAGGTCTTAAAGAAATTTGGGATGAATGCTTACGAGATTGAATTACCCCATGGGATCGAAATTTCTTTGATATTCAATATGTCATATTTATACCCATATAAAGATGAGGAATCAAGGATAGGAAATGAATAGCCAGTGATCCAGTGGACAAAGTAGATGCCAGTTGCAGATAAGCCACAGATGGAGTGCATACTGGATAAAAGAGTGAGCAAGAAGACCAGGCGGAAGCAATACTTTGAATATTTGGTCAAGTGGAAAGGCCATCCAGTTGAAGATGCCAGCTGGGAGAGTGAAGCAGAGATCCAGAAGCATGGACACACTATACACGAGCTCATGGATAGGAGCCCATGAAAATTTTCAAGCAAGGGAGTATGATGCAGGAGCATCTCAAGCGAGCCAGTGTGGAGACAACGGACAACTGGAAAAGCGCCAACATAAATTTTGAAATATCTTGAACCATTAATGAAGCCATTAAGAAGGAGCATATTTGTAAAATGTAATCGGACCTTGAGCGATCTGCTCTCGTCCTTTGTAGGTAGAAGGCATTTATGGTAGTTAATGCAAGTAGATATAATTCAATTCTAGATTAGACAGTTCTAGAGCACAAGAGGGAAATGAGATATAGACACCCTCATTGTGTATTGTAACATTATTATGATGATTTTGAAGAGAATAGAAGAAAAGAAGAGAGAGCTTTGTAGCATACTCCATGTACATAAGTTCTGAATTAATACAAGAAAGTTGTGATTCAGACTCATGGTGTTCATATATTCTCTGTGTATGCATCTTTGAATGTTATGCTCATGAATGTTTTACTCTTTATGTCATGCAATTGATTTTATGCTAGGTATGAATGATTTCTTGTTGAATGTTTGAAATCAGAGAGAGAGAGAGTAAGAGAAATGAGTTTCAATTGTTTCTCTATCTGAGCAAGAGTTCCTGCAAGGAGTGCAGTTGAATCGTCCGCAAGGAGTGCGTTGACGAAGGGTTCAGAGGTTTGTCTCTGAAAGATTAGACTAGATAGCTTTTGTTCTCATTCACTTGGAAGTGCAGTCAGGCACATGAGTCGTGCAAGGAGTGCGTAGGCTGAGTAAAGTCTCAGAGTTATGAATCTGACCAAAGCATTGAGAGATTGTTGTTGCAGGTGTGCGCAGAGTCGAAGGATTTCAACACTTGGAAGTTCTTGAAAGTCTCTCGCAAGGAGTGCGTGCAAGAGATTTTTGGAAAGACTTGAAGTCAGAGAAAGTTCAGAAGGATTTAGACCTTCGAAAGGGTCAAAGGAAGGAAAGCGTCCAAGAACCTTAGAAATTTTGAAGGAAGGCGTATTGACGAGGGACCGCAGGAGGATGAGTTCCATGGAGAGAGATACCTTGGTTAGTTTGTGCAAATTTCCTTGAGAGAGGAAAGAACGGATGGTCGAAATTCTCTGTGGAGAATTCATGAAGCCCTGTGAGCCATTAGATGTCATGGAGGAGCATGGAAGTTACAATGAGTGCTTCGAAAGTTTCTAATCTCAGGAGGAGTAGGACCATAGATCCAAGTCACAAGGGCCATTGGATTTGCAAGCGGATTCCTATTTCGGGATTTCGTAGGTGGAAGTCCCGTAAACTTTTCAACGGGAATCGCAATATCAAAAAACGTGAAGTCCCGAAGGCTAAAAGGATGGTGTGGGCTAGAGGAGCTAGCAAGGCAGACAGGTGGTGCACTATCAATGTAGAAGTCAACCACGTTAACCATTTCAGAGTTTTGTGAGTCGAAGTCCCGAAATTTTTGCATCAGGACTCGGGAACTCGTGAAGCACGGAGTCCCGAAACAGAGAGAAGTACAGTTGTGGGGCCAGTGCCGATAAACGTGTCAGAGTATGAAATTTTGAGATTTTGGGGAATATAGCATCAAGATTTCGGGGTTCGTGGAGCAGAGTTGCACGTCATTGCAACTCGCGAACTCACGAAAGCCGAAAATCCAGAGTTGACTGTTTCGGGAGTTTGGGATTTGGGGGTCATAGTGATAAGGTGCTTGACCATAGGATTCGCAATATCATGAAGTTCGATTCCCTGAAGCGTGAGGGAGGAATCTCATGAGGTCTCACTGTTGGTGCAGATTTCCTGAAGGGGAAATAGAAGAGCGTTTTAGAGTTCTTCATGCCAAGGAGAGAAGAACGATCCTGTGTACATGGAATTCCTAACCCGTGGGTTGAGGAGGGCTGCATTGTCGTCATTTACCCTCCAAGGATCCTGAGTGAGTTTGACCAATGCCTGTTCGAGGTACAGTGAGACTTCCCTTCACTGTCACCTTGTGTAAGTACCTAAAGATTATGGCAACCAAAGACACCAATTCGCAGTGAGTCCTTGGGCGGGTACAGTCGACAATCGGATCCAAAACGTATGGGCAAGATAACAAGTCTGAAATCAACCCAAGAGGATCCCACACATAATCATGGGTATACCTCCAAGAAACCCCCAATATACAATTTGACCACTACAAACAGTTGAACCACGAAGGGATAATCTCCGTAATTCAACCGAATGCGACCTCGTGTGTAACCCCTGTGTGAGAGGGGGATCCCAGAAAACCAATACGACAATTGGATTTGACTCTCCCTAGCTCGGGATGCTAATGTTTGTTTTGAAAAAAATTGGAGAGTTGTACTCACAGCCTAATCCAAAGTGCTAACCCTAGTCTACTATTGGTGGAAGATCCTAAAAACAAAAATGTTCTAGATATTTTTTAATTAGCGTTCATTTTAGAGCTGTTCTTTACTCAAAGGGTGTATGAAAGTGAAACTAATGGAATGATGATTCAAATTCCCAAAAAATGCATGAAATATGATAAGCAATCATTTCTTTTCAATGAACACCTATTTAAGGGAAAGAGAAGGAGTCATTTTCACTTTCAAACACTAATATGAAACGTCCTCAAATCAATTGGTTCTCAATCAAATCCAATGCAATGCTAAATTTTTTTCAAAAATGCCTTCTAATATGCAAACCAATCACTAAAATGTATCTTTTGTCGTTTGTATGCGAATGATGATTAATTCAATGTAAAGACTTCTCCTGCTAATTGCCCTTTCAGATCAAGGAGATTCGGACAAGTATGAGCAAATTTCGCACAAACAACACACCCTGTTGCTATCAAACAAGAGAAAGAAAACCAAAAACGCAAAAGAAAGGAGAAAGAGATTGGACAAGATGACCTTAAAGAACCAAATGAGAAGATTCACAGAGTTCTAATGTCCTTCACCAAAGTTTCTGCTCAGTCAAACAAGAGAGAAAAAGGCAGTGGATCGATTCCAAGTTCTCAACAAGAGAGAAAACTCAAAGTAAGAGAGAAGGTCACCAAATATGAACAAAAAAGTGCCTACTTTTTAGACAATAGAGGGTAAAATTTCATTAGGAAGATGTAATGAAGCATCAAGAAGCTAGACAAGGGAAAAAATTAGATATTGAGTTGCAGAAAACACAATTCTGGAAGGTATTTTTGCCAAGGAGAGGCTGGCGCTCTAGTGTAAGGGCCACCAGAGTGTTATAAATCTCTTTTTAAGGCCTCCAAGGAGTGATGGCACTGGGCTAGCATGGGCACAGGGGCGCCAGTATTAAAAAACTCAGAAAAAGGTCAAAAAAAACCAAAAACTCAGTCAATTTTTTGTCAATCAGGATGCATGTGATGGATTGAGGATTGAATCAACAAGTGAAATCATACATAGGGGGTGAACAAGACCTATAGAAAACAAAGGGTAAGACAAGGTCTATGAGGAAAAACCAAAACCAAAAGTTTCGATTCGATTCCCTAGTGGAGTCCTCAGTTTCTGTTGAAGGAAAATCTTCCTGCGGACATGTAGATCTCGTCAAAGAGCTAGACTCTTAACTCTAAGACAGAAAGTGCTTATCATGGTCACTGACTTCCTTTTATGCCTACACAAACTAATGCATGAAGAGGAAGGAGGAAAGATGTACCTTTTACCGGTGTTTGTCCCTACATGCTCCGAGTTAAACTCCAATCTTGAGCTCCTCGATAAGCCCTATAGAAAAACAAAGTACAACCACTTCCTATTCTATTGAGATTAGTTCGAAGAAGACCTATCTACTTAGAGACAAATTCATGTAATGTCAAACACAAATTAGAAAGAAATAGGCAAAGCATATTATATTAATGAGGACAAACGTTACTTATAGCCATAGATGGAATGTAGCAGTTTCGTCAAGTTCTCCTTACCTAACCCTTGCTCAAAATCTCCATGATCAAAATAACGATAGCTTCGCTGATTAGCCTCCACTTCACTGTGTATTTCCTATGAGATCATAGGTTTCATTCTTCTCATCCCTTCTCCAAATATCACTTATGAGATCATAAGTTTGGTATGATTCTCCATCCAACTCCCCCTTTCACCATGAGAAAGCTTGCTTATATAGCCTTGGAGAGGCTCAACAACTTGAGATATCATTGGGGTGAGTTGAGGATTTTCCTCCTTGATTTAGGGATCTTCCCTAAGATCATGTTTGGACTAGGGATTTGAATCCAATTGCCTTCCAAGATTGAAAAGATCTTTCCCCCATTCTTCTCAACAAACCAACTACTGCCCATAATAGGTAGCGCTCCCTTAAAAAGGCTGTCAGAGCGTTATAATGCTCCCCAGTAAGGTTTAGGGGGGTGCCAACACTTCCACCAGTAGTAGCGCTCCTCCAAAAGGGTAGAAGGGTAGAAGGGGTGTTATAACGCTCCCATATAGTGCATAGGGGAGCGCCAGCACTCCTAAGACAGGTATAGGGGAGCCCTCTCTGCTAAAAACTCAAATTCAATGATTCTTTCAGATGGCAAGAGGTACATAACTCCAGTTAACCATTCCTCCTCTTCCAAATCAAATGTTTGACATGTGTCAAGTGTCCTCTTTATGTTGTTATAGGCACGACATAGGCATCATAGCAGTATACTTTTCCTGACACTTGCGACACTTGTGAGCAAAATGCAACACTTGTAATGACGACACTTGCGACACTATCTAAGTGAGTAATTTTGATGTGTAATAGTGCCATGTGGCACCCCATTATTTTTTTTATGGTAAAAGGTTGTTGGAGTCCGCAGGGGTCAAACCTGGGACCTCTGGATAAGTGATCAGAGTCTCCGCATATACCGGGCCATCAACCCACCTATGCTTTGTTTCTTAACCTTATATGTGTTAAAATTTATTTAAATTGAACCATTGATTCATTTGGTAGGAGTCTGGGCCGAGGCTTGGCCCCAGCCCTTGGTCACATCCATTTCCATATGACCTTTCGCATGGGAACCAACAGATAGCCAGAAGGTGCATGAATTTGTAGGTCGACGCTTGGCCACATGGGCCATGCGGCCATAACCTCCACCAGGAAATGCGCCCACGCTCCCTAAAAGTTCAACAGTTTGCCTGAATTTGTGGAATGGCATGCATGTTGGGATTTGGAACAGAAAATGCTCAGAGACAGGTTTAGTTTTGATATAGGTGTGCTTTGGTGAGCATGTACAATAAACTATTGGAGAAAAAATTCTAGGAAGTTTATTTTTCTCAATTTTTGGCCAAACCAGGTGCAGGAAGAGCCCAACTAGGGGTTTTGTGGCATTTTATCCTTAGTATTTCTCTCTTATGGTATTGGTCTTCATAATTTGCAAATTCCATTATGATTTCATAATCAATTCCTAGAAATTGATTGCATTTCCCTATCTAACTTTCCCTTTGTAATATCTTCAAAACTTTAGGATTACTATATAGCACAATTGCGTTTGTGGGTTCGTTGTGATTTGTAACTCCTCATATTCTTGCTTCAGACTACAATCCTTTGATTTCTAAAATGGTTTGGTCCTTTTCTATTTGATCACAATCTCGTTGCTTGTATTATGGATACAGAGAACTTGTTGCACATGCACGTGTATTCTGGATACAAAACACTTATTGTACATGATTGATGATTAGACTATACCCAAAGATCAGACAAGCATTCCCTTCATCTTATGTTTGCATCTCACCATTCAAACCAAGACCATGCAACAATGTTGTGAAGAAAATATGAGGAAGCCCAAATTTGGGAATAAGATATGGTTATTTTGAAATGGTTCAAGTTACTTCAGAGCATGTTTTCTCATGATTACATATCTCATACTCCCACCTCTGTAGTGACAACATTATTTCTCATAAATATAATTTCTTTTGTGAGTTTTCTTATACATTTTGCATGCCTTGAACTTTATTTATTTCTCGATTTTACTGTTGACACATAATATTGCAGATTCTATCCAAAAACTCCCTCAAGCTTAAGATTTCAAACACCCTTCTTTGAAAATGGGACAAGATATAGGTGGTATGGTTTGGTTGAAGGCTATAGGCCATTTAGATAAATTTTAACGAATTTATCAAATATGTTTTTAGCATAAATAAAAAGGAATGGGTAGATATGCCTGGTGACTTCGGTAATGAGACTTATATGTGATGGATTATTGATATAACACCTTTTACATTGAGATAGTAATGTATCAACATGTAATTTTTTGGCTTTGTTGTCAACAGATCCATCTAATATGAGATTTTTAGTGTACTTTGTGTGGTTAGCAAAGTCTATAACAAGATAAAAACATGTAGCAAATTCATACACAATGCTATGTAACAACTTCTGTAGGATGATATTTATCTTGGATACCCTATAGGATACAATTTCTATAAACATAAGTTTGAGTTTAATATTGAAAGTATGTAGAAAACCTTGTAAGTGATGTATGTTGAAAACATGAAGTAGATTCCTTGGTCATGAACTCTACAACATGTAGGTTACAAATTCTACAATGACCTCGTTTTGTTGTGATCTCTGTAGAAAACTGTAGGTCAGAAACTCTTCAAACATTTATTTTGGATGTGCACTCTCTATGAAGTTGGAAAACTATTTTCATCAAAATGCTTAGCAACCCAATCTAGCAAATTCCAAGTGCACTTGACTACTTCCTAAATATGCATATAAAGAAGTCATATTTGTGTGGTCATTTCAATCCAATCAAAATACAAATAATATCACCTATAACCTTATAGGTTTGACACCCAATAGTACAAATCACTCAAACAAAGATTGTGCAAGGCCAACATAAGATGCTTTCATGCATATAATCAAAGGACCCAATTGGAAAACATCTCCAACTAGCACCACCTAAATTTAACAAGAAAAAGAATAATTTACATGTTAATTATATATTATATTTGATATTGTACAATAAGAAGTTGTGGAAAAGCAATTATGATGGAATTAGTTTCTCAATACATCATATTCTTTATAGGAACCCATTGATGCTAGAATAGGTTATTACCTACTTTTATCCAAGAAATAAAGGAATAAGGCACTCAGGTTCAATAGCTTGAGTAGATTCATAGCAGGGATGATTTTAAGGATGGAAATTTATTTTAAAATTTATAAATGTTGGTGAATCTTACTAAACCTTCATATGCCAACTATAAATGTTTGGCGATATTTTTGTAAAAATATTCATATTTCTAAGGATTTTATATAGTTTGTATAAAAGTTTGGCGATTTTTAAGGTAAAATAATTTTATCCTATAGAATTTGGGCTAATTATTTTTAGAATGGCGAATATTTTCTTGGGAAAAAACATGAAAAATTAGCCCATGAGCAAAGTTTATCCCCTAAAATCATCTATGATTCATAGATAAGGACTTACAAAATAACCCAACATTTATGTGAAGGGCATGCAAAATAATCTCCATCAAATATGTACTCCTCACACTTGAGACTCAAAAATTAATACTACCTCATGAAACCTAAAATTAGAAAGTTTGGGATCACCAATACCAACACAAGTACAACAAATTACATTATCACTCTAAGTTATTTCTCTTTTTGTCTCCCTCTTGAGCTCTTTGTACTTTTTTCCATTCACCCTTGAAAGATCACCTATAAGAAATGTTAAAAAATGTATCATTTCTAATAATTAATAGAAAATTATCATTACCAAGATCACCAACACAAAGTACATAGAACATTTCATTTAGTTTAAACTTGATCCGCAATAGTAATTTTCTTGGCTAAATCAAATATTGCAAAAGATTCCTCCTTCCATGATGTCCTTAATTTTTCTTCTCCTGCAAACAACTCTTTTCTGAATTCACAACTCTCTACATTGTCATCACTCTGACTTTCTTTGAATTATTCTCTATTGAATTTTGCATACATATTAGCAAGGGCATTCCCCACAACAGCCTCTAACTCAAACTTTCTTTTGATGATATAAGTGTGAGTATTCTTCTTTGGATCCCTAACCTCTAGCCCTTCAAAAGCACCGAGAACAATGGGAAGAGTGATATAATTGTATTTAATCCCTTCTTTGTGCATTTGAGAAAACAAATTTAGGGCCTTCTCACCATGCCCCCAAAATTGCATAATTTGAAATAAATGCATTCGAGGAGACTACATCTCATTTTTCCATTTTAACAAAAACCATCCTCACATCCTCAGTGCATTGGAATTTCACATACATGGTAACAATATCATTCCATACAAAATAATTTTAATGAATTATAGTTTTTATAACACAAATATGGACCTACTTTCCCTATTCGAGTTCCACCAAGATGGTGTAGGAACTGAGAGCACTAACCAATGTGAATTCATTAAGATAAAAACCTTCTCTTCTCATTTGAAAAAGTAAGTTCAAAGCCTCTTGAGGCATATTTTGAGATCATAGCAGTCCAAGGCACCACATTTTGTTCAGAAATTTTGTCAAATACTTGGCGTGCATCCTCCAAAATCCCACATTTTGCATACATGTTCGCAAGGCAGTAACCCACAAAAACATAAGGCTCAGATCCAACTTTGATAATGGGGGCATGGACCAACTAACTCAATCTGAAATCCTTCACTTTAGCACATCCTTGCAAAAGAGAAAAATGTATTTTTGAGTCAACCTAATCTCCCATTTTTCTTATACAAATAAAAAAGAACATTTCCTCCAATTTTCCTTCTTCACGGAGATCGATAACATCTCTTCCCTTGTTTTTCTTTGTAAGCTAGATGAAAATCATTCTATTCAACCAAGAAAAAATTTACATAGTGATACAGAGAATCGTTGATAGCCTTTCTCTTAAGGAATGAGACAATGATAAAAAGTCCCCCAAGAAAGAGAACAAGGGGAACATTGAAGACTAACCTATGCTAGAAGAGATCCATGAGGAATACATGGGAATAACAAGATGAAACATTACAAAGACAAGGAGAAAGGGTCATTCATTGTGTTGACCGGAGAGGATCCTTTCTACCTTTTTTCTTACGTACATCAATCCAACCAGAAGAAATTATAGGCTCAATTTCCTTTACCACCAAATCTAGATGGTCTGAGGAAATGCCAAAGACTTGAGTTGTCTAAGCTGAGGGTGATTCCTTATCACAGTATGAATTATATGATTCTTGAGGATGTTTCTGATCCTCTGAGAGAGGGGCCGTGGCCATGATCATGTCATTCGATTAATCCTTTTCGGGGGGGTTGTAAAGGATAAACTGCGGGTTTCAAAGTAAACATTTTTAAAGCTTGAGGATGCTATACTGATGTTGAAGGATGGTGTTTTGATTTTTTGGTTGGCTATTGCTCATTTTTCAGAGACTGCGATGGTGTTGTAGATGGAAGAGGAGTAGGATTTTCTTTGTGATGTTTCTTGCTGTCAGATGAAGAGTTTGAGCAGCTTTTGCGAGTTTTAGGGTCGTGCCAACCATTATCCCTTTTTTGTGCCCCGGGGGATGAGAATGGGGCCAGGGATAAAGGAGATGCTGCCTGAAGGTGCTCTATTTTCTAATAGGAGTGGCACCTAAAGGTAGTGTTATAATAATCAACCAACTACGTGTAAGGTACATCCTTAGTCCAATCAATAAGAATCCTATTTGGTAGCCCTTGACTGAGGTCGATTTCAACACAAATGCGGGCGAAGGTGACGAAGCCTTTCGATATCCAATCTGTGTCAAGCTTGATAAACCTACCCAATGCATTACCCAGGGTAGGTAAAAAAGATGGAGTAAAAACATTCAAAGGTAAATTAGGGAGTCTTACCCAGACCAGTGTAGTCATAGCAGTCATGGTTAGTGGGTTGAAATCAGGGAATCATTTCTGCATGGAAAGACCAGATCTATCCCAAAACCATGGACCTTGCTCCAACACGCATTGACAGTCCTCCTTTGTGGTAAAGTTAACAATGAAGAACCATTTGGAGCATAAGAACAACTCATGATCTGACAACCAAGTATTATTGAACCATTCCATTAGCGTAGAAGCTGAGGGCCATAGGTCATTGAAATCATAGATGGGATCTTTTACCTTTGGACATTTTGCGGACTGCTCCACAATGAAGGTGAGGGAACTATACCTAACAATGATGTTTGAGATTTGAATATCCAAAGGTCCATGTCTTGCTCAGATGAATTGATCTGATAAAACATTAGATGCCACATCCATATCAGAGCGACTACTATCAGAGATGCAACCTTGATCATGTCCTCCATTGAAAATGATTTCTTCTTGCATGCTTTGACTAGTCGAAACCACGTTTTGGTATGACTTATTTCCCTTTACTTTAAATAAGTTTGTGAACAGATTCTAAAGCTCTCGGTGTTGCATTTTTTGTGCAGAATTTAGAACATAGATAGAAGGAAGCGTGGAAACAATTTTAGAGAATCCTTGTGGGCCATTAAAGAAGGAATCACATGATTTATTTGCCTTTATCTATTTAGAAGGTCGTTTATAACCTTAATGAATGAATGGATGAATGACATTTCACATCATTAATGAACGAGTGAAAAAGATAATCGATTATACCAATTCACAAAACCACGGATTGAACGACATTTCTATCTTAGAGTGGCTTATATGTCTTAGCTGAATCTACAGAAGACTGGAGAGGTAGGGTCAGGGAGGCCCATGATAATATACGATGAGAAATTACCATACCTACTCTGATCTCAACCAACGAGACTTAGCAAATATCAAACCACACATATCTCAAAAGTGAAGTTAGACCAAGCTTAGAAAGAGACATTTATAAAACAGGAATCACGGGTCATCCACACCTTTATTCTCAAACGTCTAAACTAGAATGAAATTGACGAAGCCTATGCACCTTGGAATTTGTGCATAGGAGAAAGAAATAGAAACCTTCTCTGTATACTAATGATATTCCGATATCATGTTTTAAAAGAAATATTCAGAATATAATAGAATATGATGAGATGTTTCAGTAGCCAAAAGGATTTCCTCCTAAAAGGGGTATCCAACATGAGATCCAATTGTAGCAAGATTGTCCTCTTCCAAACATTGGTATGTACAGGATGTCAGTCATGGAGAATGCCGAAATTAAAAAACAAATCCAAGAGTTGTTTGACAAAGGGGTTATCATGCCAATCACATCGCCATGTGGGTCACCAATTGTTTTAGTACCAAAGAAATATGGTACATGGCGCATGTGTGTATATTTCAGAGCCTTGAACAAGATTACGGTAAAGAATCATTATCCTCTTCCTAGAATTGATTATTTTCTTGATCAATTGAAAGATGCTAAGTATTTTAATAAGTTGGATTTGAGAAGTGGATATCATTAGATTATTATTTCCAAAGGAGATACATGGAAGACAACTTTCAAAACAAAGCAAGGTTTGTTTGAATGGATGGTTATGCCATTTGGGATTTGTAATGCTCCTGCTACGTTCATGAGAGTTATGAATGATGTCTTAAGGTCTTTTCTTGATGATTATGTAATTGTCTACTTGGATGAAATTTTGATATTTAGCAAATCTTGTGAAGAGCATGATAGGCATGTAAAGTAATTTTTAGATGTCTTGAAGAAAGAAAAATTGTTTTTGAAGATGTCTAAATGTGAGTTTGGAAAGACCTCACTTGTTTACTCAGGATATATTCTTGGAGGAGGAGAACTAAAAATAGATCCTTCCAAGGTCAAATTCATTTTGGATTGGCCGAAGCCCAACAATATGACATAGGTAAGAAGCTTTTTGGGAGAAACCCAATATTGGAGAAATTTTATTGCTAACTTCTCTTCAATTGCAACTCCATTACATGCAATGACAAGAAACAAGCAAGTTTTCCAATGGGGAGGAATGAAACAAATTTTTTTTGATGCATTGAAGGAGAATATTAGTTCAAATCCATTGATTGCACTTCCTAATTTGATATATCGCATTTGAGATACAAAAAGATGCAAGTAACTATGCAATGGGAGCAATCTTGTTGCAACATGGTAAGCCCATTTGATTTCATTCTGAAACTTTTAATGGTGTTGTGATTAATTATCTTACATATGATAAGGAGTTGTATGAATTGGTGCAAAGTGTGAAAAAATGGAAACATTATTTGTTTGGAAAAGAAACTATCATTCACACAGATCATTAACCATTGCAATACTTACAATCACAAACAAATCTACAATAAGCAAGGCACTTTAGATGGATGGGTTTCCTACAACGATTCCACTTGGTTATCAGGTATAAGAAAATAATTTATAACAAAGTTGTTGATATGCTTTCTAGGCCTATTGTTAGTGCTTCAGTTATTCTTAAGCATAATTCTACCATGCATGAGATCTATGTTGAACAATATTCTTTAGATGTTAGTTTCAAAGAGGTTTATGCAACTTTCTGTCATTCCAACCAAGTTGAAGAATTAGATTACCATGTGCATGATAATATTTTGTATCATCTTGGCAAGCTATGTATTCCACAGGGTGAAAGAGTCAACATCATAAGGGAATCACATTCTTCTCTTATTGTTGGCCACTTTGGTGTAGGCAAGACAATGGCTAATTTGAAAAGGTATTGCTATTGGCCTAAAATGAATGAAAGTATTTCCAGATATGTAAGAGGATGTTCTTTATGTGCTACAAGTAAGTCTAGCAATAGAAAGTTGGTTTGTATACTCCACTTCTATTTCCTTCTCATCCTTGGGAAATCATTTCCATGGACTTTGTAGGAGGTTTACCTATATAAAAAAAGAATCATGATTATATTTATGTTGTGGTTGACCATTTAAGCAAAATGTGTAATTTGATGCCTTGTAAGAAGTAGGTTACAACTGAACAAATGGCAAAAATGTTCTTTTATCATGTTTGGGTACATTTTGGGTTTCCCAAGTCCATCATTTCTTATCGATATTCTCGATTTATTGGGAACTTTTGGTCAAGCTTATGGGCACTCATGGACACCAAGATGAAAAAGAACACAACATTTCATCCACAAACTGATGGTCAAACAAAAGTGGTGAATAGAAAAATAGTACATCTTCTTCATGGTTATTGCAACAAACATCCTAAGCTTTGGGATGAACACCTACACTACATTCAACATGCTTATAATTGGGCTAAGCATCCATCAACTCAAACATCTCCATTTGAGGCATGTTTTGGTTATTTACCAAAATCTCTTTTAGATTTTATCTTTGGGAAGTATATTGCTATTGATGGTCATTATGACATTGATAGAGAAAAGAATTTCATTGAACAAATTCAGTTGGTGCATCAAATGGTACAAGAATAGTTGGAAAAGAGCCAAGCCAAATACAAGACAAGACATGAAAACCATCGTGTTGATCACAGTTTCCACGTTGGAGATGAAGTTTGGGTTTACATTAGCATAGTGAGGCTTAAAGGATATGGTAAAAAACTGAAACCAATTAGATATGGACCTTTCAAGATTCTTGAGAAGATTGGTAACAATGCCTTTTGTTTGGATTTCCCTCCTTATATGCAAATGTATGCAGTTATTGCTGTTGAGAATTTGAGATTGTATGAGCCTCCTTTGATTGATGATCAAAGAGAGCATGTTCATATTCCTTCCATAGATGACTTCTCGCTAGAATATATTTCGGAATTGCATGAGGACACAATCCTTGACAGAAAGATAAGAACTTCAAAATGAGGGAATGTGGAGTACCTTCGTGTTAGTCTTAAAGTAACAAATCCAAGAAAAGATAAATGGATTGAAGTTGGAAAGGTGAGGGAACTATACCCTCATCTTCAGATTTATTGAAAGTAGTATTTTGGAGGTCCAAAATCTTCCCAATGGGGAGGAGTGATCTAGGGGATCAAAAAATGTTCAAAAATCAAAGTGCTCGAAATTTCTCAAAAATGGATTCATTGCATAGATCTTGTCCTCACGATCACAAAAAAACTTGAATGAGATCAAACGAAGTCTGTATGGATGAGATATCACATTTCGTCCACATTTCCAAACAGGAAAAAAATGTTGATTGTGTAGTCCGTACAGGCCATGTGTCAGTTGACTGTACGACCATACAACTGACATGGAAAGAAAATGTGGATAAGTGATGTGGAAAGTGATTTGGCAGCTTAGTTGGCAGGGCCATGGACCAACCCGTGGTCAACACGTGTCTATTTTTTGGGCGAATGAAAGGGTGCCACATGGCCCATCCAGGGGCTGCCACATGGCACCTTATTTTTGGTTGTTGGTTGTATGGTAAAAGGTTTTTGGAGTCCGCAGGAGTTGAACCTGAGACCTATGGAAGAGTGGGAAGAATCTCTGCATAGGCCGGGCCACCAACCCACCTATGATTTGTTTATTAACCTTATATGTGTTAAAATTTATTTGAATTGAACCGTTGTTTCATTTGGCAGGATTTCAGGCTGGGGCTTGGCCCCAACCCTTCTTCACATCCATTTACATATAAAATTTAGCACGGGAAACAATGGATAGCCAATAGGTGCACAATATTGTAGGTGGGCACTTTGTCACATGGGCCACGTGACCATAACCTCCACTGGGAAAGGCACCTATGCTCCCTAAAAGTGTGACAATTTGCCCAAATTTGCGGAATGACGTGTGTTTTGTGTTTTGGAAGGAAAAAGGCTCGAAGACAGGTTCAGTTTTGACAAAGGTGCATTTTGGCAAGCAGGTACAACAAGCTATTGGGGAAAAACTTCCAGGAAGTGTATTATTCTCAGTTTTTGGCCAAACTAGGTGCAGGAAGAGCCCAACTAGGGGTTTTGTGGAAATTTATCCTTGGTATTTCTCTCTTATGGTATTGGTCTTCATAATTTGCAAATTCCATTGCGATTGTATCATCAATTCCTAGACATTGATTGCAGTTCTTTATCTAACTTTCCCTTTGGAGTATCTCCAAAAATTTAGGATTACTATGTAGCACAATTGTATTTGTGGGTTCTTTGTGATTTGTAACTCCTCATATTCTTGCTTCAGACTATAATCCTTCGATTTCTAAAATGGTTTGGCTCTTTTCTATTTGATCAAAATATTGTTACTTGTATTATGGATACATAGAACTTGTTGTAAATGCACTTGTATTCTGGATACAAAGAACTTATTATACATGCTTGATGATTAGATGATACCCAAATATCAGAAAATCATTCCCTTCATATTATGTTTGCATCTCACCATTCAAACCAAGACCATGCAACAATGTTGTGAAGAAAAGATGAGGAAGCCCAAATTTGGGAATAAGATATGGTTATTTTGAAATGGTTCAAGTTACTTCAGAGCAGGTTTTCTCATGATTACATATCTCGTACTCCCACTTCTGTAGTGACAACATTATTTCTCATAAATATACTTGCTTTTGTGAGTTTTCTTATACATTTGGCATGCCTTGAACTTTACTTATTTCCCGATTTTACTGTTGACACATAATCTTGCAGATTCTATCCAAAAACCCCCTCAAGCTTATGATTTCAAACACCCTTCTTTGAAAATGGGACAAAATATAGGTGGTATGGTTTGGTTGAAGAGTATAGGCCATTTAGATAAATTTTAACGAATTCATCAAATATGTTTTTAGCATAAATAAAAAAGAATCGGTAGATATGCTTGGTGACTTCAGTAATGAGCCTCATATGTGATGGATTATTGATATAACACCTTTTACATTGAGATAGTAATGTATCAACATGTAAATATTTGGATTTTTTGTCAACATATCCATCTAATATGAGATTTTTAGTGTACTTTGTGTAGTTAGCAAAGTCTATAACAAGATGAAAACATGTAGAAAATGCGTACACAATGCTATGTAACAACTTCTGTAGGATGATATTTATCTTGGATACCCTATAGGATACAATTTATATAAACATAAGTTTGAGTTTAATACTAAACGTATGTAGCAAACCTTGTAAGTGATGTGTGTTGAAAACTATGAAGTAGATTCCTTGGTTGCAAACTCTACAACATGTAGGTTACAAAATCTACAATGACCTCCTTTTGTTGTGATCTCTGTAGCAACCTATAGGTTAGAAACTCTTCAAAAATTTATATTTGAATGTGCACTCTCTATGAAGTTACAAAACTATTTTCATCAAAATTCTTGGCAACCCAATCTAGCAAATTCCAAGTGCACTTGACTACTTCCTATATATGCATATAAAGAAATCATATTTGTGTGGCCATTTCAAACCAGCCAAAATACTGTTGGATTACTGAGAGGGGGGGTGAATCAATAATAGAGCAATTTAATCCTTTTTAACCATATAATCCAAGTGTTATATCAATGTAGAATTATCATCCAATAACTGCAGAGTAAATAAGTAATGAACAAATGAACAATCATACACATACATAGTACACTAGTGTTTTACATGGAAACCCAAAGCTAGAGAAAACCACATAATGGTTTTTCTTATATGTCTTGAAGAAATACATTCATTGGAAGTACCAATTTCCTTTGTTTTCCAGCTGCAGCTGGAAGGAGGCTCCAACCCCCTTGTTTCTTAGGCTACAACCCAAAGGAAGCTCCAACTCCCCTATTCTATGGCTACAACTAGAAGGAGGCTACAACCCCCTATGTTCTCCAGCTACAACCGGAATGTGGCTACAACCACCTGTCCTTGCCCCGTCCAACCACCCTAAAGTAGAAGTAGAATGATGGAATCACTGTCACACTATCACTATGAGATATTTCATTGTAAAGCTATACCAATAAACCTGAACCATGCATAAACCATGCATCAACTTGTACCTCAACCTGTAATCAACCTGTACCATAAACAAGTGCATCAACCATGCACCAACCTGTACCAAACAATATGTAATCAACTTGTACCATAAAAAAGTGCATCCAACCATGTACCAAGTATGTACTAATCATGTTTCAACTACTCATCAACTATGACTCATCAATATGTACCAACATCATCAACTATACACCTCATGTATGTGCCAACTCATCAACTACTTGTCTCAACCATGTACACAACATGTACCTCAACCAAAAACCCTCATCAATTTTCTCATCCAAATCTGATTTGTAACTTTGTAATATACCTGGTGTATATGATCACATACCTACAAACCTTCCTTAACTTTAACAACACGAGACTAGCATTTTCATCAAACTTTTCTTTAGTCTCACATGACTAGTTTTGGATTAGTCAACAACCCTAACTTGAAATAATCATAACTATGTACCTGTAATGAATAAAGATCTGAAACTGATATACAATGTTCTTTAGTTTGTTTTATGCAATTCCTTCAGGTGTCATTACTTGGAACCTCTCAAAAAAGGAGTTATAGCAAAAATGGCATACCTTGCTGAATTCTGGATTATTCTAGAGAGAGACCTTGTAGAGCGTGCCCCACACAGAATATTTGTTGAATCGATCTAAAAATGTTACACAACATACTACAGACTATACTCTAACCAACAGATGTGGTCTTGCTAAATTTGGATCTGTTATGAAGAAGTTATGACGTTTGTATCCAAAACACCTATTTTAGACTAGTTTCAGGACTAACCACAAACCCTATTTTCCACGGAGTGTAATTCCAAAAATACAACGACCCACAAGCTGAATTTTTTACCACAAATACTTGGATATGTTTCCTCAGTGTCCTATAAATATCACATTTTTAATCATTCTAGAAAAAATTTTATTGTGGTGAGATGACCTGTAAATAACATACCTTAGAAAACATCATCAAAAGAATTTATCCTCCCTTGAATTCCGGCCCACTTTTGTTCACCTTCCCTCTGAAATTCGACTTAGATATCCTTTGGTTACCTCAGTAACCTATAGATATTCAATATTCTCAAGCGTGATGTAAAATAAGAGAGCCTTGCCTCTTATTTATACTCTCCATCTTCTAGGTCACTTAACCCATTTATAGGTCACTTAACCTATTTCTAAGTCACGTAACCCATTTAAAGGTCACTTAACCTAATTTTCTCATTTTTAGGGTTAACCACTTTCCATAATTAGAAATTTCTTCATTACTTTATCATTTAAATATTCCTCGACTTTGTCACCTCACTTTATCATTTAAATAATCTTCTTTGATTTTGTCACTTCACTTTATTATTTAAATAATCCTTCTTGACTTTGTCACTTTACTTTATCATTTAAATAATAATTTATTCTTTGCAAGCTCTTTGACTTATTTGACCTTTTGGGGCTTCAAGCCAATATATGAGGGCCTCCAACTTCGTAAGGCCATAACACTCAAACCATGAGGATTTATGTGACGTTCCACATACCACCAGAAATGGAATGACATGTACTATCCATATAGAATAGTATTACCTTCAAATATATTAAAACTCATACCATTATACATGAAACAACCTTGGGTCCATTACCCAAACCATTGTGCTACCAAAATTCGCTACCAGACTTTATTCAAGGGTTGACATCAATGACAACAAACCTTAATCAACAATATCCCCCTTTGGCATTGATGGTAACACTCTGATGCAATACTGAAATTATGTCATGAAATACTGAAGTCATATCACTCATGCTCCCCCTGGAAACAGGCCTTTGTCCTCTTCATATCTGTGACCATTGCTCCCCCTGGAACCATGCCTCTGTCCTCTACATTTGATGAATCTCTCCCCCATTGTCATCAATGGAAAAAGTATCTTTCCATCCGGAGCTACTCCCCCTGACTGAACTGTCCTCTCTATGGTGCTTCCTCGTGTACATCTAAGACATATAAGATAAAAAATCAAAAGAATTCATTTTGGAGTAGAAATAACTCCGAGTCTAAGGCTAAGATACTCAAAGGATTCCCATGAAAGTGGTTTTGTAAATATGTCTTCCACTTGTTCTTTTGTGCCCACATACTCAACTCTGATGTTCTTTTTTACAACTTGTTCACGTAGAAAGTGATACTTGATTGGAATGTGCTTCATCTTGGAGTCCATCACTAGGTTCTTTGAGATACTGATGGCACTTGTATTATCACAATAGATTGGAATGGGCTCATCATACTCAACATGTATATCTGTCAAAGTTTGTTTCATCCAAAGAACATGTGTATAACATGATGTTGCTACAATATGTTGGGTATGTGTTATATTCTTTGCATGAGTAGTAGTGTCTGAGCATTTGCGTTGGGCAGGCAGGGGGGTGCAGGGGGGCGGAGCACCCCACGTGGGGGTTCGGGGGTAGCACCCCCAATTTTTTTTTTTTTCGGGATGACATATTACCGGGACGACATATTTCCGGGACCACATGATATTTAGGTGGTTTTTTGGCACATGGTTTTTGCTGATGGTTTTCTATTTCCAGTTAAGGAATTAGTGTTTTGGACTAATCCAGGTCATTGGGTTAGGGTTTTGGATGCCACTCGATCCTATATGTATATTGTATTGTAAACAATGTAACACAATGTATGAATATAATATATGCTGGTTTTCCCGGTTTGGGTTTCCAGGTGAAAAATCTTTGTGTAATGTTTGTATTTGCCATTGTATCTTTTCTGTTCTTTTTTGAATATCAGTTTGCAGTAGGTATTGTACAAGGTTAGAATTTACATTTGGTATCAGAGCTTTATTGGCTTCAGGGGGATGCCTTTGTCGTCAAGGGTTTGGCTTGGGACTGTGATAAGCCTTGTTACAGTGGGAGATCTACGGTATTGTTTTTCAGGTGAAAAGAAATGGCAAGCAATTCGAAGATGGAGATTGAGAAGTTTAATGGGAAAATCTTTCAGCCGTGGAAGCTCAAGATGAAATATATTTTGGTGGACAGAGATTAGTGGATCATGGTAGATCCAGGTACGACACCTACAGGAACTTCTACAGATGACTAGAAAAAGATAGATCAGAAGGCAAAGAGCACAATTTGACTGTGTCTCTCCGATTCAGTATTACTAAATGTGTCAGAGGAAGCTACAACCAAGGATTTATGGGAAAAGTTGGGGAAGTTGTATCAGTCTAAGTTCCTGGTAAATAAACTATTCCTGAGAAAGAAGCTGTATAACTTGAGGATGAGAGATGGAGACTCGATGGCAGAGTATTTGAATGCCTTCAATACTGTGGTAAGTCAGTTAGTATCTATTGATATTAAAATTTCAGATGAAGATAAATGTATCATTTTGTTGTGTTCTTTACCAGACTCGTGGGATAGTCTGGTTGTGGCCATAGGTAGTATACAACTTCTTTGAAGTTTGAAGAAGTGGTCTCGTCCTTGTTGTCGGAGGAGGTGAGATGAAAGAATATGGAAGGACATAACACAGACGCATTATTTGCAAGAGGACGTTCCTAGGAAAGAAATAAATCTAATTTCTCAAGTGGGAGATCTAAGTCTAAGGGTAGATCTAAATCTCCTGGAAAGTTTGGAAGGGTATGTTGGAGGTGTGGAAAACAAGGGCACTACAAGAAGCAGTGTAGATCCAAAGTTGAGAAAAAGAAGGGATCTGAAGAATCTTCTTCTATAGAAGAAAAGACCTCCAAGGAAGAAGGAGGGGATGTGTACTTGGCATCTTCAAGCACACATGCAGATCATGAGGCATGGTTGATTGACTCAGGTGCATCTTTTCATATGACTCCCCACAGGGAGTGGTTCTACGAATATGAAAAGTATGATGGAGGTAATGTTTTCTTGGGTAATGATTTGACAACCAGAATCATAGGAAAAGGAAGGGTCAAGTTGAGACTCATAGATGGAAGGATTAGAACACTGCCTGGTGTTCTACACATCCCAGGTATGGCCAGAAATTTGATTTCTGTAAGTAAAATGGAAGATGTTGGGGTAAAAACAATTTTTGAAAAGGGAACTTGCAGGATGGTTCGAGGAGCAATGGTGTTGATGAGGGGAGTTCGGTTTGGAAATCTGTATAAGCTGCTAGGAAGCACTATTAGTGATGGCTGTAATAGCTCCATTGTTCCTGATATTGAATTTGAAGAAGAAAGAACTCCTACAGTCTCTGGATAAAAGGTTATGCTATGGCATCAAAGACTGGGGCATATCGGAGAGAAGGGTCTTCGACTACTACACGGTAAAGGTATGGTTGAAGGTATGTCTAATTTCTCTTTGGATTTTGATTTCTGTGAACATTTTCTATATGGGAAGTAGAATCGGGTAAGATTCCCCTCTGGTGCAACGAGGGCAGAAGGAATTTTACATCTAGTTCACAGTGATGTTTTTGGACCTGTGTTGGTCCCATCATTGAGAAAATCTATGTACTATGTCTCATTTATAGATGACTTCTCGAGGAAAACTTGGATATATTTCCTTAGGAAGAAATTTGAAGTATTTGATAGATTTAAAGAGTTTAAGGCTCTTGTTGAGAATCAAACAGAGAAACGAATTAAGGTGCCGAGGATAGATAATAACGGAGAGTTCTGCAGGAATGAATTTGAAGAATTCTGTAAGAAGTGTGGTATAGCAAGGCAGAAGACTACTCCATATACACCTCAGCAGAATGGGGTTGCAGAAAGGATGAATAGTACATTGATGGAAAAATCAAGGTGCATGCTCAGTGGTGCCGGGATAGGGAGAGAATTATGGGTAGAGGCAGTAGGTACTGCATGTTATTTGGTCAACAGATCACCCTCATCAGTGTTGGGTGACAATAATCCACAAGAGGTATGGACTGGTAAGGAACCTTCTCTCACACATCTTAAGGTATTTGGATGTGATGCATATGTTCATGTTCCAAAGGAAAATAGGAGTAAGCTGGATAAGAAGGCTGAAAAATGTATCTTTATTGGATATAAAGATGGTCTCAAAGGTTATAAGCTTTGGAACCCA
>JASDQU010102262.1:292105-306123 GCA_032191745.1 Picea mariana
ACTTTATCATTTAAATATTCCTCGACTTTGTCACCTCACTTTATCATTTAAATAATCTTCTTTGATTTTGTCACTTCACTTTATTATTTAAATAATCCTTCTTGACTTTGTCACTTTACTTTATCATTTAAATAATAATTTATTCTTTGCAAGCTCTTTGATTTCTTTGACCTTTTGGGGCTTCAAGCCAATATATGAGGGTCCTCCAACTTCGTAAAGCCATAACTCTCAAAACGTAAGGAGTTATGTGACGTTCCACATACCACCATAAATGACATGACATGTACTATCCATCTAGAATAGTCTTACCTTCAAATATATTAAAACTCATACCATTATACATGAAACAACCTTGGGTCCATTATCCAAACCTTTGTGCGACCAGAATTCGCTACCGGAATTTCTCCAAGGGTTGACATCAATGACAACCAACCTTAATCAACAAGCTTCACTCAAATTTAAAACATTTAAAAATTATAATGTAATTCAATTCCAAGAAAATTATCATAATTTATGACCAATTATATAACTTTCATACTCAAATATTAATTTAATCGATTATTTAAAACTTACCATAATTATGACCCATTATAAAACTTTAATTCTCATATATTAATAATATTTGATCGATTATTTGTTATAAATCAAGACATAAGCATCGGGGGCACGATATGGAGTCTAGGACTGGCATTGTCATCTTTCAACTATCATTTGACTAGCAACTTTTGTATCTTCTTCGGATTCAATGAAACCTTTCTTTTTTAAATTCCACGAAAAGAGAAGTCCCGACTATTTTGTTTTGTGTTCTTTTAAGAATCGATAATCATATTCATCCATCAAGTTCTACAAATTCATGGTTTAGTAGAAAATTATTTGTATTAGCAATCTCCCGTCCTGGAATATGGTGCAGTTTCACTAGATCCCAACCTGTACATGGGTATCCAATGACATAGAAATGTTTAAACATTATTAGACAACTTGGGAGATCGAGCTAATCATGTACACATATTCCATTATCATTGAGAGCTTTGACCGGTTTATTGTATAACTTTATAACTATTCAAAAATGCCTCCAACATATACACCTGAATCGTGATATACGATATGGTATGCATTATAAGTATTCAAAAATGCACTTTATAACTATTCAAAAATGCATGCATGATATGCACTGACGATTGTCGTATGGTTGGATTATGCAATAGTTCACTAATGATTGGGTTGTTGCATAGTGGATAGCCTTTACAATACAGTGATTACTGTCGCACCATTGGACCATGTAACAACCCATTAATGATTAGGTTGTTACATAGTAGATAATCCTTGAGTGGATTTACTTATCAAAATTTCTTTATCACCAAATCAAGATATTACCGATTTTTTTTTATCACCAAATCAAGATATGATTCCTTTCAACAGTCTAAATCTAAATAAATCATTTCGCAAAACAAAGGGCATCCACCAACGAGAGGTGTTGTAGTTGGCATATATGGATATGAATAAATGTGATGATAGCTTCACGTTCTTGGATGCCATAATGGTCACAAGTTGTACCAAAAGTGGTTTTCATTTTTTTATAAAGATGAAAGTCTCATTGATTTGATATATTTTTTTCATTATGCATCTGGCATTTATGGACATACACAAATGTTGTGAAAGCTTCACATTTATGGACATACACAAATGTTGTGAAAGCTTCACGTCCTTGGTCATTATACCATAATGACAAAAAGTTGTCATTAAAATTCTAATAAATATTTTTTCACAAATGATTAAAGTATTTGATATTTTTTATTATTTTAAGCCACACTTATTCCATTTTAATATTTTCAAAACTAAACAACACAACAAACTTAACTTTTGGCGGCTTTATGAAGAGAGTGTAAACTAACATTTAGAGTTAACCCATGGCAACCTTCTTTTTGTAATGCATTTAAAGGCTAGGTGGGCTTCTAACTCCTTTCCTTTATGTTAAGAGAGTATTTCACTTACCTACTTGTCAAGGATAAATGTCATGTATCATTGTATTTATATGTGCACATCATCAGATGCTTTTGATATAGGTGAAAATTTGAATATGCAATGTCGTTTCATGGAAAGTTCTAGGTATTAACCTTTAGCAAATGAGGTCTAGCATGTTGGGAGGGGAAATTCACATTGTAGTGATAAGATAATTTGTTTTTTTAATAGTTGATTAAAGACATAAACTTGTAAAAGGAAATGAATTCATAAGAAGTTGTGTACTAGTATGAGGAATTGAACACATTGCATGTGGAGTAGTTTTAGGAGTTATAGGGGATTTCAAACAGGAGCAAGAGGAGGGAAATTGTTGGATCATCTATAACTAGTATGAGGAGTTGAACACATTACATGTGGAGTATCTCTAGGAGTTATATGGGCTTTCAAACATGATCAAGAGGAGGGAAATTGTTGGATTATATATTATACTCATGAAATTCCAAATGAGAATGACATCTCTCAGCATGGTTTTGTAAAAATGTGACCAATCACGTTTCTACAACCTAACTGGTCCAATGCCCAAATTATAAAATTCAATAGAAATGAAACATTAATGGCATAATTCAAAGAGATTGACATCCAAAATGTAACCTAAACTCAAACAACTGTCGAGATTAAGGAGGATCAATAATAATAGAGACAATGTTGTTTTTTGATAGGTAAATTGAAGATGTTGCATTGAGGATGAACAATGCTAAGCATTTTAGAAAGTTAAGGAAAATTTGAGACTCTTGTTGGGTTAGATGCATTTGTGGATAAATGTGAGTTGATGTAACATAAAGAGTCATTGTGATCTAGATAAAGTGATACCTTCAAAGAAACAAAGCTACATATAAAATCAAATTGACTTAATTAGATAATTGGCTCATTTTCATAGTTCCATAACATAAGAGAATGTGGCAACAACAACACAAGTTAGTACCGAAAAAAATTACTTAAATCATGCAATGGGAACTCCTAGATGGTTTGTTTGGTGCCATGGATGTCAAAGGGAGCTATTCCAGTGTAGGCACAAGTTGAAGTTGTTTTTTCCTTTAAAAGTCTTCATGAATTTCTAAAAGGAGAACTAAGTTATATTGACTACGAAATAGAGTTTGTTATGCAATCAAAGAAAAAAAAAATCCATGTATGAAGTTGGTATCAATCAAAAGAATCTAGATAAAGCTCAACCCCTATACTTCTTGCAAGATTTCACATAAGCATTCTCTTAAATTATTAAATTTTAACTTAGAATTCCATTTCAAATATATTGATGTTATTTCTTCACTTGAACTTATTTGAATTTTAAATGTGCATTGATCTTTTAATATGTCGATGTTATTTTTTACATGTTCGTGTTATTTTTTGTTTCGACCCATTTGTTTTCTTACATGTCGAAATTATTACATGTTTTGGGCATTGCTTTTTACATGCCAACATTATTTCTTGTTGTATTGCTGACCCATTAATTTTAAATGCAAAGGTTGCTTGAAACATCATGGAGCTAATTCGTTTTGTGGTGCTAACTTGCTAATATTAAATGTGGAATGTCACTAGTCATATGCCAATGTCTTTTCTTCTTGTATTGTTGACTTGTTAATTTTAAATGTGCATGCACCAAAAATATGTCGATGTTATTTCAACACTTGGATCTAACCTGTTATTTTATGCTTCCAAGCAATGGTATTGTTATGGCCCAAAAGATTAAATAGACACTATTACTTAGGATTTATTGAAAAATCAAGAAGCATATGAATTCAAAGAGGAGAAAGATAGGATGTCAATTAAATTACATTGTTAAAACAATTCATTATAGTCCACATGTCGTTCATCATTTATGTATAGCCTCAACATGTGGACAAACATTGTTTGCCTTTCCATGGTTGCATTGATCCTACATCCACACACCAATTGTTGCATTAATGTATGACTTATCGAAAAGTATAAGACATTGGGTAGGATCTCTTTTTTTTGTTAGTTTTTCTTCAACCGAGACTCATAGTAAGAATTATCAAATGTAATTTGTTGGACAAGAATTCATGAGATTTTGTTTGTACCTAATGGAATGGGATGAATTCATCTCAAAAAGAGGAATTGATTTGAATTGGATCCTCGCCAAAACCTCTTTGTATACTTTGTAACAAGCATTTAATTGTTTTTTTGGCAAAGTTGAGAAATGTCCAAAATTCACTTGAAAGTTGAAACAAACCATTGTAATGTTTGTGCTTCCAAGGCAACCCATTAAGAATGAAGGATGTGCAAAATAAGTCCATTCAATAGAGAGGAGAGATGAGGAGGAAAGAAATAAGAGCAATAACAAAGATGAGAGCTCAGAGAAGCAATTTGCTTGATGGTTAGGAGAAGAAGACATTGAATGTGTCCCACGATGAGTGAGGATTGTTATTGAGCCATGGCCATCTACAAATTTCTTGGTAGTGAGTAACACTTCGTTAAATCTGTGTCTAACTCATCCTTTTGTAATGAATTTTCTGCTTAATAAAATATCCAATCAACTTGGTTTTCTTCCTGGTTGGGTTTCCAAGAACATCTTGATATCTCTATGTGTGTTTTAATGTTATGTAGAGTGCTTTGTGTGAGATTATTGTTGTCATTTGTGGTGTATTGTTATTGTTGGTTCTACACATGGTTATGATGAAAGAGTTCCATCTTGTAATTCTCTTCATTCACTTAGAAACCAATTTTCATTAGTATTTAATGAATGTCGACAACACTTTATTCTCCTTCGCTCATTATACTCACATATTGAAGATCAATGGTTGTCATCTCAGAGCCGTTGCACTTTTATAGGAGGATTCCAAATTGATTTTATTGAGTTTAATGGATTGTTGGGTGTTTTTAGCATTGTTCAACATTTTTCTTTTTATCTATGTCATTTTCCTCTCCTTTGAGTAATTTTTTTTTTATGGGTGTTTATTATTCTGGGGTGGGTTTGTATGAGTACACCAATTTTCAATTGGTTCTAGTACCATACACTACGTATTCACCCATTATTCACTTATTTGACGTTAGAGTCCCACTTCATTTTGTGATTGATAGAGTTGTAGGATGATATGTGAAATTGGGATTGCAAGCAAATGAGCAATGAACTAAATATGAAACAGGGTAGACTTGCTTTCCATTGGTTGACATTCAACTAGCCTAGATTTTTTTGTTGGATTTTAAAACTAAGCATTGTAACTAGTTAACAAACAAGAAATGAAGACCCATGATCTCAACCTATTTTTGATTGCATAGATATCATTTAGTTTTATTCTGCAGACTATCCATGTTGGTGAAATGGACAAGCCATAGACCTACTGCTTATGGATCATAAGGTATCAGAGAAAGTTCCTCAGAGACCTTGAAGCAACTGCCATGGGCCAATGTTAGGATCCGATCGTAACCCCTCTCCATGGATCATTAGTTAGTAGGATATGTTCTCTATGTAATAAAGGTCGACATTAGTTAATAAGGTCTAATAAATAAATGATAAAAAGTCAATGTAAGAATACCTAATAGAAGCTTTCGCTTCTAGAAAGATATTCCTCTATAAGTTTCCTTAGAAAGTAGAATTAGTATAAATAAGAGTAGGAGGCATTGGATATCTTTGTCTTGAATATTATCATATTAGATTTTTGCTCTGTTGGAGGTTGCCCCCTTGAAGAGGCAAGTGAACATTTCTATGAATAATAAAGGAGATCTTTTTGGTGTTATTCTGTTATTATTTTGATATTGTTTTGGATATATAATTATTATTCTGACATTGCTTGCTAAATATTTATGTTCTGCATATTTTATTATATCTAGAATATTGCAAGTGGTATCAGATCTCTTTCTAGGGAAAGACTTGTGGGGTAATTTTTTTTCAGGGTAGAGATGTATTCTGACATCTTTAAGCTACATATATATGTTGTTATGCGCATAAACCCACATTCAGGGAGTAATACACACAGGAAATACAAGTGGTTCTTAAGAGCACATATGTTGGTCACCCTTGTACCCCTTTGAGTGGTATCCCATCAAAAAACACCTATATACAGATCGAACTAGGCATCCTAAAGCCCTCTGTAGATAAATTGATTGGCCTCCTAAATGCTATAGTGTCACCGAGAATAACACTCAGAAAGTGACTCTCTAGTATCTAGGTAATCGTGTAGTACGACTAAGGGTACATTCTAGCCTCCTTAGTTGGTGCCTTGACATATTGGGTTGAGTACTACTGTTGGACCCCACACATATATAAGAGAGCCATAGCACAGGGAAAACCCTTGATTGTAGATTCTCTGCAAAACCTAACCCTTGGGGTAGCCACAACTGATCTATTGCATTGAAAATTGGTCCCTATCAAAATTTTCGCTGCAGAAACACTCCCTACCGAATTTTTTATTATTATTGAGAATTTAGGAATTCTGCCACTACAGAAGTATTCAGGGTAGAATATAACTCCGCAAGAGTTTAAAAACAACAACAAAAAGTCTAGATCCCATCAACACCCTTATTTGTAACCTAACCCATTGCATTCCTGTCCTCATTCTAATCGTAGTGGTACCCTTCATTTTTAATCCTTTTTTCCCCAACGGACCCAACCCTTTCTGGGATGCCTTTCTTTGAGACTTATCCCATTGGATTCCTTTCTTTGTCCTGATCACCCAGGTACCTATCATATTTAGGACCATATTTCCATCTCGACACCTCCACTACTACCTCAACATCCACCATTCCTACCACCCACTCTCAATCCCAAGAAACCTTGGAGGATAGAGTGTCCAACCTAGAACAACACCTTGTCTCCATACCACATGAAGTCACAGTTTCCCTCCAAAATGAATTCAAAACAGCCCTTGACAAGCAATACAACGAATTGGTGAAACTCCTCAGGGGTAAGAATGTTGAGCCCAATCTCGAGGAACCTCATTCTTCCCATTATGAGCATACTCAGTCGTCGCACTTCCCTTGGGGTTATCCACCTTCTTGGAATAAGGTTCCCAAAGTTGAAATGCATAAATTTGATGGTTCCAACCTAGTCGGGTCGGTTTCTCAAATGGAACAATACTTCTCCCTGCATGATATTCGGGATAATGAGACCAAACACCATGTAGGGGTTTTTTACTTGGATCAAGAATGATGGCAGTGGTGGTAGTGGCATAATATATTTTATCCAGGACTACCCACTTGGAACATGTTCACTAAAGCAATTTGTGCCTTTTTCATAGGGAATCACATTTTTTGGGCCGACTCACTAAGCTGCACCAAACTGGATTTGTCACAAACTTCATCACGACATTTGAACAGTTGGTTATCTGAACCAAGGGCTTATCTGATGAATTTTATCTTGAATGTTTTATCAATGGCTTAAAGGGATCCATCATGGCTCATGTGAGCATGCATCATCCTACTACTTGGTTGCAGGCATGTCAATTAGGAAGGGAAGTTGAGACCATCCTTTAGGTGCCATCCCTGAAGGATCCATTTACCAACCGTCCTTGCCCTGGGGCTACCCCTGCTCTAACCCAAACCTTCAAGGTCCAAAATGTCTATCCTGCAGAAATGGAGGAGCATTTCAAGCAAGGAATTTGATACTATTGTGATAAAAAGTATGCACTAGACCATAAATGTAGGAACAAAAGTTCTTCCAAATTGATGCATCAACTTCCTCTCCCTATGAATACATCCCATTAGATGAGGCTTCGGACCCAGAGGATGCTCATCCCAATGATCATGCCGACGATCCAGTTGTCACCCTGGTGGACTTAGTGGAACTGGTCATATCACTTCATGCATTCTCAGGTATTTCGGCCCCATAGACATTGAAGATAAAGGGATACATCAAACATAGGTTGGTTGTGGCGTTGATTGACAATGGTAGCACCCATAATTTTATTCATCACAAGCTTGTTGATGAGATCCATTACTTTGTTCACCATGTTTCTAATTTTCAAATCCTCATCGCTAATGGTGGTACTATGAAGTGTGGGGGGAGTTGTGAGAATGTCAAACTCCAAATGGGTGATTATCATTTGAAAACACACATGTTCTCTATTTCCATGGGTGTTTGTGATATTGTATTAGGAGTGGAATGGATTCACACTCTAGGGCCGATCACAATGGATTATCAAGAATTATGTATGAGCTTCACCCAAGATGCTCACCCCTATACTCTCTGGGGTCTCCAAGTGGACTCTCCTGAAATCATAAGCTCTCACAGGATGGAAAAACTAATGAAGAAAAGACACCATGGTGTGATTGCTCAATTTAATTCCATCCAGGTCACTGAACAAGCCTCTCGGGTAGTTTATCCTAGCCTACAACTCATCTTGGACAAGTACTCCATGGTCTTTGAGATTCCCACAACCTTACCTCCCTTCAGGGGTGAGCATGATCATATCATCCCTCTCCTTCTGGGAAGTCAACCCCACAATGTGCGTCCCTACAGATATCCATCTGCTCAAAAAAATGAAATAGAAAAGATGGTACATGAATTATTGGAGGTTGGGTTAGTTTTCCCTAGTACTAGCCCATATTCTTAACCAATGGTCATGGTCTTAAAGAAAGAAGGGACTGAGCGCATGTAACTGATTTTCGTGCCTTGAATAAACTGACCATCAAAGATAATTTTCCCATTCATGTCATTCATGATCTGTTGGATGAACTCCAAGGTGCCTGTGTATTCACCAAATTAGACCTTCTCTTTGGCTATCACCAGATCTGGATGAATGAGGCAGATATTCTGAAGAATTCTTCCAGAACTCATGAAGGGCATTATGAATTCTTGGTCATTCCTTTTGGCCTTTGCAATGCGCCATCCACCTTCCAAAGTCTCATGAATAAACTATTGAAACCTTACCTTTGAAAGTTGGTCTTGGTTTTCTTTGATGACATCCTCATCTACAACCGCACTTGGGATAACAACCTTCTTCATGTGGAAAAAGTCCTTCACTTTCTTCAAGAAAATCAATTGTTTGTCAAAAAGAACAAATGTTCATTTGGATCCAGCGAAGTGGAATACTTGGAAGACATTGTCAGTAGAGAAGGGGTAAAAGTGGACCCAAAAAAGATACAAGCTATGTAGGAGTGATCATGACCCATGACCTTAAAGTGCCTAAGGGTTTTTCTTGGTCTCATAAGATATTACAGGAAATTTGTCCACCATTATGAAAAAAATTCTAAGCCCTTGATCGACCTCCTTAAGAAGAATGCATTTCATTGGACACATGTCATTGAGCAAGCCTTCACAGATTTAAAGAGGGCCATGTGCACTACTCCTATCCTCGCAGCTCCTAACTTCAACAAAATTACCTTTGTGATGGAATCAAATGCTTCTAGCACTGGTATAGGCATCGTTCTCACACAATATGGTCGACCTTTGTCCTTTACTAGCCAAGCGTTGAGTGGCCGCAATCTGGTAATATCTACGTATGAAAAGGAAATGATGGCCATTCTCCATGCGGTGCAAACACGGAAGCCATATCTCTTGGGACATCATTTTCAGATCAAAACAGATCACCAAAGTCTAAAATATTTTTTGGAGTAATGACTATCCTCCCCATAACAAAATAAGTGGTTGACCAAAATTTTGGGTTATGATTATGAAATCATATACAAAAAGGGAAAAGATAATATAATATCATATGTATTTTCAAGACAACATGAGGAGGATGGATCTCTCTTTTCTTTATCCCTACCGATACCTGATTGGATGGAAGAAGTACGCCAAGAGTGGCTAACACACCCGAATACCTCCAAGTTAATTCAACGCCTTCAGGAGGACCCTAATCCTCCCACCGGCTACACTTGGCAGAACAATATTCTCAGATATAAGGATCGCCTAATTCTATCACCTTTTTCATCACTCAAGCCGAGGCTCTTAAATTATTTGCACTCATCAACTATTGTGGGTCACTCGGGATTCCAAAAGACATATGCTCGTGCTCGCCGTTCTTTTTTCTGGGTAGGTATGAAGAAGGATATACTTCAGTTTGTCATAGAATGTGAGGTGTGCCAACATATTAAAGGTGAAACTGTCAAGTCTCCAGGCACCCTACAACCCCTACCCATTCCAGGGTCCATCTGGACAAAAATATCAATGGATTTTATAGTGGGCCTTCCTAAATCTAGGAACAAGTTAGTCATCATGGTGGTGGTAGATCGCCTCTCCAAGTATTTTCATTTTTGTGCCCTAACCCACCCTTTCACACTGACACTAGTAGCACAAGTTTTCCTTGATCATATTTTCAAGTTACATGGCTTTCCAACCTCTATTGTATCTGATCATGACCCAACTTTCACCAGCACATTTTGGCAAGAGTTGTTTAAATTGTAAGGAACCCAATTGAACATGAGCACAACCTATCACCCCCAATCAGACAACCAAACGGAAGTGGTCAACAAATGTTTAGAAACCTACTTGCGGTGTTTTTCTTCGGAAAAAAAACACCAGTGGGTGAAATGGCTCCCCTTGGAAGAATGGTGGTACAATACTTCCTATCATACAACCACTAAAATGACCCCATATGAAGTAGTGTATGGCCAACGGTCACCGACAGTCACTACCTATCTTGCAGGAACATCAAAGGTCCAATCTATTTATACAATTCTGCAAGGTCGTACATCCACTCTAGCGGCTCTGAAGGATAATCTCCACCTGGACAAAAATCACATGAAGCAACAGGCAGACCAACATCCTTCAGAAAGGGTTTTTCAGGAAGGTGATCAGGTGTTTCTCTGCCTCCAACCTTACAAGAAAAAATATCTCAAAGCTCAGGGGCATCACAAGTTGGCACCTAAGTTTTATGGGCCCTACCAAATTGTTACGAGGGAAAAACTCTCTATGGCCAAGGGTAAACCACAACAGGCAGGTATGGCTGTAGAAATCAATTCAATTCCAACATATGCTATACAAACTAATGTGTGAGATAAGAAAGAGGCCTACCTTGATCCAACATTTGATGATGTTCCATTGTTGAGCACTTTGACCCAAAGCTTTATACCTGCAAGAAGTTATCAACAAACAAACAAAGCAAGTACATAGTGATAATATAAAAGGGTTAACACATTAGATAGCATAATCCATTAATAAAAATTACAAACACGCCCATGGATAATAATCATATATTTGCAAGATACAAATAGGACGGGAAAGGAGTATTTCTATTAATAATTGATCAATAGAAGTGACAACATTACAGACTTTCATGTCGACATGGTTCGAAACCAAGAAACCAAGTTCATTCCAACTGGGTCTCCAATCCTCCACCAAAGGCAAGCTCATAGTAAAGAGGTAATGAGGTCCTCTCAACAATAACGAAAGATATTGGGGGTTGAACACTATGTTCAGACTTGAGGGACAAAGGGATGTAGACTCAATATTTAGTAATTTCTCCAGAGTAACTTTGCTCTCAAAGTTGAATGCTTTCTCCTTCTTTTCCACAACTCAAAATTGTGCTTTTATAGCCTTCAGAATGCAACTGAAGGGCCGAGTTGGAACGTTTCCAATATGTGGAAGGCCAAGGATCAGAGATATTTTGTCATGACATGGAAACCCGACTTCGTTTTGTATTTTCTGGCACAAATCCCGATATACACGGGTTGTAGTGGAGCAGCCTGCGTATACGCATATTGCATAACTGATAGGGAGCGTATATGTGGAAAAATGTATATTTTTATCTCTAGATTCATAAAAAAGGGATGACAAGTCTGCATAGGGAAATGGAAAAGGGCCCTTTGTGCAAGATAGCAATGGTGAGGAAAATCTTGCTATAACAGATGCCCCCTATGTGTGAGGTCAGAGGAGTATCTGGGATGGCCAAAATACATTATAAATAACCCAGAAGTGTAGTGGTAGAGAACCAGCTGGACAAACTCAATTTCTCATTACATTATGTACTGACTTTGCATACATGGCTGCCAATAATACAATGCAGATCCATGTGTAAATATACCAATCAAGTGTTCATGGCCATGAACAGGCAAATAAAAGTGCGGTTACATGCCAAAAGTTGTCATAGTCATGAACAAGGCCCAGTGAAAACAGTCTCAAAATCATTCTGAAGATATCTGTATACCATGAAGTACAAACTGATCTCCCATGATGACTGAAGCCAAATAGGTGTTGGTCTAATGAAAAGGAAGCAACAACTCAGGAAAGCTGCGGCCACATAGTGATGTCTTCAAGTCTTCTACACAATCTGCCAAGGTGCAAGTCTACATCATGTGAATAAATGAATTGAGGTCGAGCACGATGAGACATCGTTTGATTATCGATCATTGAGGTATACCGTTAACAAACATGAGACAACCTACCAATAATGAAAGTAGGTATCAAGGCACCGAGCGCATTTCTACAAGTGCGAATAAAGGAGTCGATGTCGAACACTTTAGAAATCCATTGATCAGGAGACATTGATGTATTCCCATCTGTCAATGGCAAGAGAACCTGCCACTAATGATTGCAAGCCTCAAGGCACTCACAAAACTCTAGGTCTCAAGTCCATAATAAATGAAATGAAGTCGATGGAAAGAGACCCGTTGAAAGGAGAGCATTAAGGCATCTCTCATTAGTCAGTGTGAGGAACAAAGCAAGAGCTTCATGATTTGGTGGATATCGGACGAAGAACATGTTCACAAACCAATGACCCTGTATGTCTTTTGCGTGTGCCAAATGAAAGTGGTACATGAAAAAGACCCTCTGAATAGAAGCCAACGATGAAAACTGCTGACAAAGGCGAGGAAACCACCAATAAGGATAATGGCATCCAAGACACTGCATGAATCTCAAAGTGTGAATAGATGTCTTGCCATCGAACACAAGGGAAACCACCCAGTCAACGACCAATGATGAAATGTCAAGTGTTGGGTTCAAGGTGACCTACCAATGATGAAAGTAGGTCCAGGGTGCATGATAAGACCATAATATCAAGTGATTCTGAGACAAACTGAGGGTATGGATGACATGCAAAGTCAAGATTTCTGAGGAGTGGCCGACACAAGTTGATAGACTTCCTTTGAACAAGAGCATGAGACATATGGTAGACTTCAGCAACATAGACTCAATGATGTGACTATTAGATGCAGGGGGCATCAATAACATTCTCTATAGGGACTGGAAGAGTAACCAGTCGGTAGGAGAAAAATTATGTAATGAGATCAGCTTCCTAAGGCCATGCTAAACCCAAAATTATGATGACGCAAGGACTCAATAACTTTGTGCTCTGTTCAAATGTGACACGACTGCTGCCAATTACAATATAGTACTCCCTTCTCGCCCATATTTCTTTTTGTTTTTTCATAACAAATGAATGCTATGATACAGAGGAGGGAATGAGTGTCACAAGTAAGAAAAACTAGTTCCAGTAGTGGAACGTACCTATGCTCAATGCAGGGGCATGCATGCAGGAGATGGAAACTCGGAGTGATGTTCCCTCCAAGGTATAGGGTGTCAAATTGCGAAGGATATAAACAAGGCTCTGCTTGGTTGAGGATGCAAAAATTGCTTAGGCAACAGTTTATAACGCAAAGCGAGAACTGACTAAAGGCTCAAAACTGCAAGCGAGGGCATGAGATGCAATCACAACTTAACACCAAAAAAATGTCATTTTTTATGTCTTATAGTCTACTTGGTGTAAAAAATGTTGGTTGTGGAGCCTGATTATCTTCTTGATTTAGAGGTCTTTTACTTTCATCCGTGTTTATGCCCCATGAAGTATTTACACCCCAGAAGTATGTACACTCTTCTACGCGAGGGAGTGCAGAGAGGGGGTACCCCCTTTGCGAGGTCCGGGGGGGCTATCCCCCTGGTTGGGGGGTCTGGGGGCAAGCGGGCCCCCGAAGAAAAATTTTCCTTGTAAAAGTATATTGCAATTTCATTGTAAATCTGGACCGTTCATTATAAGGTCGTAGATCTAACGATAGAGATTATGTTAGGGTTTTTTTCCCTAGAAGGCAACCCTCTTTTATGAGGGAAATGTATTGCGGCTATGTATGTTGGCAAGTATTGTATTCTGAGAGAGGAGACTGTGAGAGAG
>JASDQU010102262.1:318424-413106 GCA_032191745.1 Picea mariana
TGGGCATGGAAATTAAAAGAGATCGAAAAAGGAGGAAACTCTGGTTAAATCAGAGAAAATATGTCGAGACAATATTGCAGAGGTTTAATATGCAAGAATGTAAACCGGTTAAGGTTCCTATTCCTGTTGGTGTAAAGTTATCTGCGGATCAGTGTCCCAAGACACATGAAGAAGAGGAGGACATTTCTCATGTTCCATATGCGAGTGCAGTTGGCAGTTTGACGTATGCAATGGTCTGTACTAGACCAGACATTGCATATGCAGTGGAAGTTTTGAGCAGGTATATGTCAAAACCAGGGAAGGAACATTGGACAATAGTAAAAAGGGTTTTCAGGTATTTGCATGGCACTGCTAGCTATGGATTGTGCTACAAAGGAAGATCGGGATTGGACAGAGTGGTTGATATACATGGCTTTGTGGATGTAGACTGGGCTGGAGATTTGGATCGTAGGAGATCCACAAGAGGGTATGTGTTTAACCTGTTTGGAGGAGCAATAAGTTGGATGAGCAAAAGACAGGCTATAGTGGCACTTTCAACTACAGAATCTGAATACATGGTAGCCACTCATGCAAGTAAGGAAGCAGTATGGTTACAAAGATTTTGTTCAAGTATTGGGTTGGTACAAGAAGCTGTAAGGATAGAGTGTGACAGTCAGAGTGAAATTTTCTTGGTGAAGAACCCTGCTTATCATTCAAAGACAAAGCACATTGATGTTCAATATCACTTTGTGAGAGACATGATTGAAGAAAATAAAGTATCACTGATGAAGGTGGACACTTTGAAGAATGTTGTAGATTCATTAACAAAATCTGTGAGCACTGAGAAGTTCTCTTGGTGTAGAGGATCCATGGGCATTGTTGCCCTGGATTGTTGACTATGTAACCCTGTAACCCCCTGTGTGCAAAGAAAACAACAAGTGGGAGAATGTTGGGTATGTGTTATATTCTTTTCACGAGTAGTAGTGTTTGAGCGTCTGCGCCAGGTGCACATGGGGGTGGAGCCCCCCACGTGGGGGTTCGGGGGCAGTGCCCTCGATTTTTTTTTTCCCCGGGATGACATATTTCTGGGACAACATATTTCCGAGACCACATGATATTTAGGTGGTTTTTCGGCACATGGTTTTTTCTGATGGTTTTCTATTTCCGGTTAAGGAATTAGGGTTTTGGACAACATATTTCCAGGACCACATGATATTTAGGTGGTTTTTCGGCACATGGTTTTTGCTGATGGTTTTCTATTTCCGGTTAAGGAATGAGGGTTTTGGACTAATCTAGGTCATTGGGTTAGGGTTTGGATGCCGCTGGCTCCTATATGCATATTGTATTATAAACAATGTAACACAATGTATGAATATAATATATGTTGGTTTTCCCAGTTTGGGTTTCCAGGTGAAAAATGTCTATGTAATGTTTGTATTTGCCATTGTATCTTTTCTGTTCTTTTTTGAATATCAGTTTGCAGTAGGTATTGTACAAGGTTAGAATTTACACAATATACTCTATCTCAGCTGTAGATAGAGATATTGATGATTGTTTCTTTCTTAGCCATGATACTAAACACTCAACCAAGTAGAACGATGCTCCAATGGTGCTTCTTCTGTCATCAATACAACCTGCCCAATCTGCATTTGTGTAGGAAATAAGAGATAGATCATTTCCTTTTGGATACCATAATCCAAACTCTTCTGTTCCTTTGAGATATATGAAGATTCTCTTCACTGCTAATACATGTGATTCCTTTGGTGCTTCTTGAAATCGTGCCACCTATCCAGCTGCCTACATTACATCTGGTCTAGATGTTGTCACATATAGTAGGCTGGAAATCATTGACTTGTATTTCCTCTGATCTATAGACTTTGAATCATCATCTTTTCTTAACTTGCAATTGGTTTGCATGGGAGTGATAATTGGATTGCAATCTTCCATTCTGAGCCTCTTTAGCATTTCTCTGATATACTTGGTTTGAGAAATAAAAATTCCTTGGTTTCTTTGACATGTCTGAAGTCCTAAAAAAATGATAGTTCTCCAAGTAATGAAATTTCAAATTCATTATGCATATCCTTTGCAAATTTCCGGCTTAACCTGTCATCATCACTACCAAAAATAATATCATCAACAGAAACTTGAATTAATAAAATATTACCTTGACTTACCTTGATGTAGAGGTTGATGTCTGCACTTCCTTTTCTGAACCCTGCCTGCTATAGATATTTATCAAGTCTAGAGTACCATGCTCTAGGAGCCTATTTTAGACCATACAATGCCTTCTTTAATTTGCACACATAGTCTGCATTATCTGAAAACTAAAATCATTCTGGTTGTTCAAAGTAGACTTCTTCTTCAAGTTCCCCATTCAGAAAAGCTGATTTTACGTCCATATGATACAATTTAATATTTTTGGAGCATGCATCAGCTAAAAGAAATTAGATTGCTTCCATTCTGGCAACTGGGGAAAATGTCTCTTCAAAGTCGAGTCCTTCAACCTGTGCATATCCTCTACATACCAATATAGCATTGTTCCTTGTAACATGTCCATCTTTGTTTAATTTATTCTTGTATAGCCACTTTGTGTTGATCACATTCTTATTCTTTGGTCTTGGAACCAATTCCCAAGTGTCATTTTTCTCTATTTGATCCAATTTTTCATCCATGACCTTGTTCCAAAATTCATCCTTGCTGGCCTCTTCAAAATAGGTTGGTTCAATCATAGATCTGAGTGCTAGGTGTGTTTGTTCTGGTGAACAGATTTTTCTTCTAGTCTCAACTCCTGCGTCTTTGTTTATGATAATCTAATCTAAAGGATGATTCTTCTGTACTCGTCTGCTAGTTGTCTTTGGAGGCACTTAATGAACTTTCTCTTCTGCTTCTTCAAGATTCTCTTCATCTTCCTCTTCTACTTCCTTTTCATCTTTTGCTTCTTCTTCTAAAATTTGTTCCATTGATTCATTTTCTTCTTCCTTTGATTCTGGTTTGCCTGTTTCATTAATTGTTACGTTGATTCTTTCTACAACTTTGTTCAATCTCAGATTGTAACACTTGTATTCTTTTCTTGTACTTGAGTAATGAACAAGTACTCCTTTGTCCACATGAGAGTCAAACTTTCCCATTTTTCCATCTTCTCTTTTGATGTAGCATTTTCTTCCAAAAACTCCGAAGTGCTTCACATTTGTTGGTCTTCCTTTCCATAGCTCGTAGGGAGTTTTGTCAGTGTTGTTTCTGAGCATTACTCTGTTTTGAATGTGAACTGTTGTATGCATTGCCTGTGTCCAAAATATATCTATCAATTTGGAATCCATTAGCATTGTTTGAGCCATTTCCTGTACTGGCCTGTTCTTTCTTTCAACAACTCCATTATGTTGAGGTGTCCTAGCAACGAAGAATTGCCTTTTTATTCCACGACTACTGCAGTAGTCCATAAATTCCTTTGAAGTGATCTCTCCTCCATTATCATATCTCAAGCATTTTATTTTTGAATCCATTTCATTTTCAACCATTTCCTTGTAGATCTTGAAGTTTTCGAAAGCTTCTGACTTATTCTTCAGAAAGAAAACTGCAGCCATTCTTGTATAATCATCAACTAATAACATAAAATATTTCTCACCTTTTAAACCCTTTGTTGTAGTTGGTCCAACCAGATCATTATGCACAATTTCCAGTGGTCTTGTTGTTGAATATTCATTTGATTTGAACCTGGTCTTTGTTTTCTTTCCTTGTTGACAATGCTTGCATAAAGTGTTGGTTGGTTTCGTGATCCGGGGCATTTCTCTAATTGCCTCTCTTATGCTGACTTTGACAAGGTTATCAAAATATATGTGACCCATTCTTCTGTTCCATAGCCAAATTTCATCTTCCTTTCCTAGACAACACTTTTCATTTCCAGTTTCACTTAATACATATATGTTGCTTTAAGTTCTCATAGCTATAACAATCAATTTTCCTAAACCTTCTTTTCTTATCTCGCATTTTTGTGAATCGAAAGTAATTTTATGACCTTGGTCACACATTTGACTCACACTTAGAAGATTATGTTTCATATCTTCTACTAGTAGAACATTTTCTGCCTTGTATTCTTGTTCCCAATTATGACTGTGCATTTTCCAATGATTGTAGTTGAATCATCATTTCCGAAGGAGAATGATCCATCTCTTTCCTTTCGTAATGTAAGAAACCTGTCTTTATCACCTGTCATGTGTTTTGAACAGTCATTGTCAACATACCAACCACGTTTCTTCTGCTTAGCTTGTAGATCGAGTGTGCATTCTTCATTGCTATGTTGATCCTTCTTTCTTATCCATGTCCATTTCTGAAGTTCCTGTCTGTGACTGTTGTTATTCTATTGTGGTTCTCTAGGAGGGACTGTCATTCTGCAATATTTGGCCATGTGTCCAAAATTGTTACATTTGTAACATTCCACTTCAGTGCTCAAAGATTCAAACCTATTATAACTTCTTCTCTGTGTTTCACTAGGCCTTCTTGGATAACCCCTTTGTGTATGACTTTCAAAGTTGTTTGTGTTACTATTGTTAGTTCTACAATTCACAACTTTATGTCCAAAATTATTACATGCATAACATAAACCAAAAAAGATAGCTTGATACCTAGGAGTTGAAGATATTTTGAAAGGAGGTACTCTTATAAATTCTTCTTCTTCCAGAGGCCAATATGTTGGTTGTTGATTCTAAAATATGAATCTTCTCGGTGGAGGAGTGTCCATGTAATCTTCCTTGTAGATGTTCCTATCCCCCTTGATTGTTTCTGCATAGATTTTTGGATATGTTTCTTACTTTGTTGTTTTGGAGTTTGATCATTTTTCCGTCTGATTGTATCCAAGTCCAGAGTTGTCACGATGAAATTTTTGACTACTGATAATGTCATCCAAAACTTTTGAGCTATTCTGCATATTTTTCTTTTGAAGATCCTTTCTTAATGTGACAATCTCTACTTCCAAATTTCCAATGATCTTGTCTTTTTCTTCTAGTTGTTCTTTGAGTGTTTTTTCAATTCTTTTATCTTCTTCTATTTGAACCTTCAAATTTGTGATCATGTTTTCTAGTTCTTGAGTGTCTTCTTTCTTGTCTAGTTCTTCTTGTAGTTTCTTGTTTTTCTTTTTTTTTCTTCTGATAACTTCTATGTCACACATTAATTCCTCTTGGTAGTCAACTTCTGCCTCTTCAATTTCTTCTTCAACTTCTTCATATTCTTCTTCGGCTTCTTCATATTCTTCTTTGGAGTCTTCTTTATTAGAGTCTTCTACTGCCATAAATATAACTCTTTTTGTCTCACTGTCACCGACTTCATCTTCATCTGATGATGAGATGTCTTCTTTGGTGCATAAGATTTTCTTGAAAACTTTCCTTGTGGTTCTTTTTCCTTTATATGTTTGTTTTCCTTTTGAGTAACCTTCATCATTTCTCTTTTTCTTATAAGGACATTTTTTAGCAAAATGACCAATACCATCACAATTAAAACAAATTAAAGGAAGCTTACCTCTATACCTACCGTCGGTTCCCTTGTTCAGTCTTTTGAAGAAGTTGGCCACTTCTTCATCATCTTCTGAGACGTCATTGTTGTTGCTTCTATGTTCTTATTTTTTCCTTCCCTTTTCCTTTGACTTTTTGGATGCTTTGAAGGCTGCTGCTTTTATATCTGGATTTTCCTATTCAGTTCTCATTTCATATGCTATGAAGATTCCATGTAATTCATCCATGCCTATTGAGTTTTAGATCTGATCTTTCTTCTAGTGCTGATATCTTAGGGTCAAATCTCATAGGAAGAGATCTTAGTACTTTTTGAGCAATTACATATTCTTTGATTTCTTCTCCCAATCCCATGATTGCATTTACCGTTTCATCAACTCGTAAAAAGTAAGCTGCAATATTCTCATCTTCCTTCATCTTAAGTTGTTTGAATTGACCTCTGTAAGTTTGAAGCTTTGCTGCTTTGACTTTTGAATCTCCTTCATAAATATTTTGAAGTTTGTCCTAAATATCTTTAGCGGATTTACAATGTGCAACTTTGGTGAATACTGTTTCACTAAGACCATTCGGAAGTGCATTTTTGGCTTTGGAATTATTATGGCCGAGTTTCACTGCTTTGTCATTTGTTGATGGAACTGATGGTGTTGTGTATCCATCTACAATTGATTACCAAATTTCAAATACCTGTGCTTGTATATATGTTTTCATCCTTATGCTCCAAAATGCATACTTCTGTCCATTGAACTGTGGTATTCCATTTTTAAATAAGTTGTTGCTCTCCACGATCTACCTTTCAGTGGTTAAACTGATTTATGTAGGAACTTTCTCTTATACCAATTCTTGGATTACTGAGAGGGGGGGGTGAATCAGTAATAGAGCAATTTAATCATTTTTAACCATATAATCCAAGTGTTATATCAATGTAGCATTATCACCCAATAACTACAGAGTAAATAAGCAATGAACAAATGAACAATCATACACACACATAGTACATCGGTGTTTTATGTGGAAACCCAAAGTGGGAGAAAACCATAGAATTCTTTTTCTTACATGTATTGAAGAATTACATTCATTGGAAGCACCAACTTCCTTTGTTTTCCAACTACAACTGGAAGGAGGCTCCAACCCCCTTGTTTCTCAGGCTAGAATAGGAAGGAAGCTCCAACTCCCCTATTTTCTATCTATAACCAGAAGGAGGCTATAACCCCCTATGTTCTTCGGCTACAACCAGAAGGTGGCCACAACCACCTCTCCTTGCCCCGTCCAACTGCCCTGAAGTAGAAGTAGAATGATGGAACCACTGCCACACTATCACTGTGAGATATACCACTGTAAACCTGTACCAATAAACTTGAACCACGCATCAACCATGCATCAACCTGTACACCAACCTGTAATCAACCTGTACCATAAACAAGTGCATCAACCATGCACCAACCTGTACCAAACAAACTATAATCAATCTGTACCATAAGCAAGTGCATCCAACCATGTACCAAGTATGTACCAATCATGTGTCAACTACTCATCAATATGTACCAACATCATCAACTATACACCTCATCAACTACTTATCTCAACCATCTACACAACATGTACCTCAACCAAAAGCCCTCATCAAATTCATCATCCAAATCTGATTTGTAAATCTGTAATAGAATTGGTGTATATGATCACATACCTACAAACCTTCCTTAACTTTAACAATAAGAGACTAGCATTTTCATCAAACTGTCTTTTAGTGTCACATGACTAGTTTTGGATTAGTCAACAACCCTAAATTTAAATAATCATAACTATGTACTTGTAATGAATAAAGATTTGAAACTGATACACAATTTTCTTCAATGTGTTTTATGCAATTCCTCCAGGTTTCACTACTTTGAACCTCTCAGAAAAGGATTTATAGAAAAAAATGGCATACTTTGTTGAATTCTAGATTATTCTAGAGAGCAACCTTGTAGAGCATGCACCGCACAAAATATTTGTTGAATCGATATGAAAATTTTACACATCATACTAAAAACTATACTCTAACCAACAGATGTTTTCTTACTAAATTTGGATCTGTTATGAAGAAGTTATGATGTTTTTACCCGAAACACCTGTTTTAGACTAGTTTCAGGACTAGCCACAAACCCTATTTTCCACAGAGTGTAACTCTAAAAATACAATGACGTACAAGATGAATTTTTTACCACGGATACTTGGATATGTTTCCTCAATGTCCTATCAATCTCACAGTCAGAATAATTCTAGAAAAAAAATTATTGTGAAAATGGTGAGATGACCTGTAAATAACATACCTTAGAAAGCATCATCAAAATAATTTATCCTCCCTTGAATTCCGACCCTCTTTTCTTCACATTACCCTTGAAATTTGGCTTAGATATCCTTTGGTTACCTCAGTCACCTATAGATATTCAATATGCTCAAGTGTGATGTAAAATGAGAGAGCCTTGCCTCTTATTTATACTCTCCATATTCTAGGTCACTTAACCCATTTCTAGGTCACTTAACCTATTTTCCTCATTTTTAGGGTTAACCAATTTCCATAATTAGAAAGTTCTCCATTATTTTATCATTTAAATATTCCTCCTTGACTTTGTCACCTCACTTTATCATTTAAATAATCTTCTTTGATTTTTTCACTTCACTTTATTATTTAAATAATCCTTCTTGACTTTGTCACTTTACTTTATCATTTAAATAATAATTTCTTATTTGCAAGCTCTTTGATTTCTTTGACCTTTTGGGGCTTCAAGCCAACATATTAGGGTTCTCCAACTTTGTAAAGCCATAACTCTCAAACTGTGAGGAGTTATGTGACGTTCCACATACTAGCAGAAATGGAATGACATGTACTATCCATATAGAATAGTACTACCTTCAATTATATTAAAACTCATACCATTATACATGAAACAACCTTGGGTCCATTACCCAAACCTTTGTGTTACCGGAATTTGCTACCAGACTTTCTTCAAGGGTTGACATCAATGACAACCAACCTTAATCAACAAATACAAATCATCTCACATGTAACCTTATAGGTTTGACACCCAAAAGTAAAATTCAGTCAAACAAAGATTGTGTAAGGCCAACATAAGCTACTTTCATGCATATAATCAAAGGACCCAATTGGAAAACATCCCCAACTAGCACCACCTAAATTTAACAAGAAAAAACACAATTTACATGTTCATTCTATATTATATTTGATATTGTACAATAAGAAGTTGTGGAAAAGCAGTTATGATGGAATTAGTTTCTCATTACATAATATTCTTTATAGCAACCCCTTGATGCTATAATAGGTTATTACCTACTTTTATCCAAGAAATAAAGGAATAAGGCACTCAGGTTCAATAGCTTGAGTAGATTCATAGATAAGGACCTACACAATAACCCAACATTTAGGTGAAGGGCATGCAAAATAATGTCCATCAAATATGTACTCCTCACACTTGAGACTAAAAAATTAGTACTACCTGATGAAACCTAAAATTAGAAAGTCTGGGATCACCAACACCAACACAAGTACAACATATGACATTAACACTCTCAGTTATTTCTCTTTTTGTCACCCTCTTGAGCTCTTTGTACTTTTTTCCATTCACCCTTGAAAGATCACCTATAATAAATGTTAAAAAATGTATCATTTCTAATAATTAACAGAAAATCATCATTACCAAGATCACCAACACAAATTACATAGAACATTTCATTTAGTTTAAACTTGATCCAGTATAGTAATTTTCTTGGCTAAATAAAATATTGCAAAAGATTCCTCCTTCCATGATGTCCTCAATTTTTCTTCTCTTGTAAACAACTCTTTTCTAAATTCACAAATCTCTAAATTATTGTCACTGTGAGTTGCTTTGAATTATGGTCTGTGGAATTTTTCATACATATTAGCAAGGGCATTACCCACAACAACCTCTAACTCAAACCTGCTTTTGATGATATAAGTGTGAGTATTCTTCTTTGGATCCCTAACCTCTAGCCCTTCAAAAGCACCGAGAACAATGGGAAGAGTGAAATAATTGTATTTAATCCCTTATTTGTGCATTTGAGAAAACAAATTTAGGGCATTCTCACCATGCCCCAAACATTGCATATTTTGAAATAAATTCATTCGAGGATACTACATCTCACTTTTTCATTTAGAAAAAAACCATCCTTGCATCCTCAGTGCAATGGAATTTCACATACATGGTAACAAGAGCATTCCATAAAAAATAATTTGAATAATTTATAGTTTTTATAGCACAAATATGGACCCGCTTTCCCTGTTCTAGTTTTGCGAAGATGGTGTAGTGACGTAGACCCCTGACCCTCGGGCCGAAATCCGCATAGGATCGTTCTTCCTTCACCTCGAGCAGAAGCGACTCCCTCAAATCCCTATTGGAATCTCAAATTACACAATCCACAGGTCTTTCGTGAAAACCCATCCTGCGCAACTTAACACCAGGTGCGAGCCTTACGTCTCTATGCGACCACAACAGGGCCTTAGCGCAAATGCCTCTTATGACTCGCAAGTTCGTGAGTTGAAGACCCTTGAATCCTATTTCTCCAAACATCGATACCCGAGATGCTATATGGATATGGCTCCTTCCTCGCTAGCACCTCTACAAGCGACCGTCGACTAGGGCCTAACTCTACCACCCCTCGCAACTCGAAACTTCGTGAGTTGGAGTGTTGGGCCCTCGTGCTCCTCCTTTATGAGTCCCCGATAAGCGATCATCAACAATGGGTTGACTCCTCCCCAGGTGACATGTGTCCACCACCTGTCACCCGCTTCCACTTTTCTCTGGGCACTGGTTGTTATGCCACCTGTCAACCATGCAGCTCCCACCTAACAGATGTGTCACATGTTCGTACGAGCCCTCAACACTCGACACTTCGCAACTTCTACAGTAAAAAAGAAACTCGTTCAACCTCCAAACCTACGATATGTGATACCTCGCAAAGGTTTTGATCCAATGGTCTAGATATCCTTACCTGCTCCTCGCAACTCGGAACTTCATGAAACCAAGAATTTTGGTCTTCCCTCTAAACTCACGAACCCCAAATTCACAAAATGATCCAACGATGTGGGTTGAAACAAGATCAATGGATCATATTGACCACGATCAATGATTCATGTTGATTCTTGATATTAGGGTGGTGGGTTCATCCAACTCCTAACTACCTTCCAGCTCCACTAGATCCTACGGTCCTTGCAATTTTGCAAGCTCTCCATGGAGAATTCTGACCGCCCGATTCACTCCTCAATGACTTCTGCTCAATGACTCAGAGTTCTCCCTCCTGAACTTAATTTCTATGCGATGGTTTCGATCTCCGTCTCCCTTTGAACAATTCAAAGGCATTATCTCTCCTGAGTTTTCACTTGCAAACTCAAGCCTTCCAAAAGGAATCTTGCTCTCACTCCTTGTGACAATCTTTCAAATAACCTCCGGCTATTTGAGTTTTCGACTCTGTGCACTATTTGCAACAGTAGTCCTTCGACTTTCTCCTTGGTTGATAAGTTCTAAATCCTCAACCAACCTATGCACACCTTGCATGGCTCTGTTCTTCACCTGCACTTCTGCGGTTATGAGAACAACGATATCTCTCCTGAGCTTTATGAGATAAAACTTAGACCCTCATTGATGCACACCTTGCGGATGTTCACTGCACTCCTTGCAGGAATTCTCAGGAAGAGAAACAATTGAAACTCATTTGTCTTTTCTCTCTGACTTCATACATTCAACATGAAATCATACATACGACAAAACATTGAAATAAATGCATAACAGGGAAACAAACCACTGTAAGCATACCATTCAACCAATGTAAACAGTAAGCATCATAACACCATGAAAATTGAGTCAAAGATTTATATATTAACTCAAGTGATCTTGTACATGGGTTCTTCTCTACAGCTCTCCAGCTTATGAATTTTGAATGATCATATCGTTCCAATGATACAAAGGTGAGGATGTATATATCCATTTTCCCTCCTATGCTTCTAAATTTTCTAATCTGTTAAATCAAATCTACCTACTTTACATTAACAAACTTAAATGCCTATTACACCCGGCAGATGAGAACAATTTCTCTAGATTTGTTCATATCTCCAAGACATAAATGTAAGTACGCTTCTCCTAGCTATTACATTAATGCTTCATATTTTCAAAATTCAAAATGTTTTCATAAAAACATTCCCTTTTTCATCTGCGTGTTCAGCTGTTCCTTTGGCTAGGCACATGCTTTGTCTTTGTACAATGCTCCTGCATCATACTCCCTCGCATGAAAATTTTCATGAATTCCTATTCATGAGCTCTTGCACAGTCTGTCCATGCTTTTGAATTTCTTCTTCATCCTCCCAACTAGCATCTTCAACTAGATGTCCCTTCTATTAGTGCCAATTCTTGCAAGTAGGGTGTTTCTCTTCGATTTTAGGCCCTTGGTGTAAAATGCAAAGAAATGGGGTTTAAAAACCCATGAAATGCATTTTATTCAAAGGCCATTGTCATGAGCACCCAAGCGTAGCACGTGTAGAATCTCCATTTCAGGCTTAAAATGATAGTAGATGGGCGATCAAGTGTTCAGTGGCAAGGATCTATCATCAAGGCAGATCGACAGACATCGGTTAAACCGGGACCATGAAGTTGCACGAAGTTTAACACAGTGCAGTGCAGAGGCCTGAGACAAAGCCCACATATTCCATGAAATGATCATGGCCGTCTGATCCAGTTGGGACACGTGGTGCCTGATCAGGCTCGATCACGATTTCGGCTACCGGGACTTTAAGATACAGTGGGTTGCTCTTCCCTTGCAGTTGGAATCACCGAAATCCTGAAGTGAAAAGTGTCAAAAGCGCCTTTGAAGATTAGTCGTTTCATCATTTTGGCTACCGGGACTTTGAAATACAGGGGGTTCCTCCTCCCTTGCAGTCGAAATCGCTGAAATCCTGAAACGTGAAGTGATAAAATCGCAAAGGAGTTGGGCCTACGTTTTGGCATTTCAGCTACCGATATTTTAAAAGACAGCATGTGTCTCCTCTCTTGTAGTTGGAATCATTGAAATCTCGAAATGCGAAGTGCTGAAATCGCCTTTGAAGATTAGTCGTTTCAGCATTTCGGCTACTGGGATTTTAAAAGACAACGATTCGCTCCTCCCTTGCAGTTGGAATCACCGAAATCTTGAAACGCAAAGTGCCGAAAGCACCCAGGAGTTGGGCCCATGTTTCAACATTTTGGCTACCAGGATTTTAAAAGATAGCGGGTCGCTCCTCCCTTGCAGTTGGAATCATCAAAATATTGAAACACAAAGTGCCAAAAGCGCTTTTAAAGATCCCTGCTAGAGGTAAATGAAGGTGGGAGGAGGTGGTTGAAACTTCACCTCGCTCCTTAAATGTATGGTATGGAGGTTCTGGCAGGCAGTTTTCCCAAGATTGTCCTATGTGCAGGTTTTCCTAAAGAAGCCATGTCGAGTCCTCGTCTGACCAGAGGACCCTGCACACGTGAATTTAGACTTTAATGTCTCAGCTACCCTCCTGCTGCCAAGTTCCCCCTGCAAGAGCCATGCTGAGTTAAGGTGGCATCTGACGAAGGAGTCCCGTCCAAGTTTGACTGAAGAGATGTCACACCCTGGAGGTTCGAGCACGCCTTTGTTGGGTGAATGTTTCTGAGTATATATACTCAGTTTTTGTATTTTTGTGAGGATTGGTGGTAGATTTAAGCTCCTGACTGTAAAGCTTTAACAAAGCCTCTGGTTCTCTAGTTATACATTGATATTTTGAGATTTCTTGTTTAATGGCAGCCAACCTCCTCCTTTCCTTGTTCCTATGAATCTGAAAGCCTGAGTATTGATGATCTGGTCAGGTGTTGCTGTAACTATATGATGCATGTTTGATTGTATTAGTTCTGCAACGTTTGAGGTTTACTTTGAAGTTTCTCCAGTTTGAGAGGATCTCATATCTGAGACTTTTCCCCTTTCTTTTCTTTCACTTACTCACCACTATGCAAATTTACTGGCTTAAGTTAAATCAAGACCTCACATGTCCTTGCTGTTCCGACCCAGTTTTCTGAGTGAGTGATATTGTTATGAGTTTACTTCCATTCGATCGCCCCCTTTATAAAAAAATCGCGACATAAACTGATGGGCCTCGGGCTCACTCCTGCTGCAATCCAGGAGTGACTTCTGATGCCAACATTTCTGGCATCGTTGCTGAGGACGAAATTGAAGATTTTCCCTGGGATTGAATGAAAAATCTTACTGGTTCTGAGGGTGCATCAGAACCTAGTACATCGAAGATTTCAACTGTGCACCTGGCGACTCCACTGTGGCGACTCCAATGTTTCCACATCATTGTTTCAGTTGTGGCTACTGTTAGCACACCTGAAAGCTAATCCAGAGGATCTTTCTTGAGAAGGTTTTCAGTAGCTGCTTTCTCATCTTGAGAAGTTTCCTAGGGTAACGACAACGTTAGGATCTGGCCTTTGATGGTGAACAAAGACCAATCAAATTCAAAGCTATGCATATTTCACCTGGTGACTCCATGATTCAAGGATCGGTTGACGACTCCATTGTTTCGATATGGAAAATATCTTAGCTCAAAGGTTTTCTTTCTGTGACTTTTCCCAGATAGTTGGTTTTCCTAATGCACTGCCTGATAGAGATGAATGGGAAGATATCCTCCCTGAATTTCAAGAATAAAATTTGAAGGTACCAGCTGAGCATTTACTGGACTTTCATGAAGTTATTCATCGACTTAATATCATGCATGAATATTTCTAGATTAAGCCTTTTAGGTATTCATTAAAGGGAGCTTCTCTTGATTGGTGTCGATCTCTTCCCACTGCAAGCATCCATTCTTTGACAGGTTTTCATATAGCTTTCAATTCATTTTGTAAAGATTACTTCCCAGCTGAGTGTTTCTATGAAAACTGTTGTGATGAGTTTTCTTTGCTTCATGAAGCCTCTGTCGGCCCTGAAGACCATGTTTGTGATGAAGCTTTTACTGTGGAGGAAAGAATTTTCTATGAAAATATAGAGGCATTGAATGATATTACTTATGATAGCCCTGGCACGGAAGCATCTGACATTATTTCAGATACATCTGTTCTTTTAGATGTTCATAAATATCAACATTCCTCTTGTGAAAATTCTGAGTTTATAGAGCAGATGTTGTCCATAGTAGATGGCTCTCCTAGATATAGGTTTGAAGCAGATGTTCCTAGCAGCCCTGCTTATGATGAAGAAGACCTGCCAGTTTTTAAAGAAGAGATGGTTGTGGAAGAGGATTCTTCTCTTTTCCTTTAGGAGGTTTCCCATGATATATTTTTGCCTAGGATTAAAGAGAAAGATATTATGTATGAACAACCATAAGCAACAGTTACCGTTGTCCCTGAAATGGATATTTTTGACATTTATATTCTCAATGGGATCCCTATTCTGGAGGTTGATCATAGAAATGAAGGGAAACCCTTTTTTGATGAATATTCTAGTGATGATGAGCAACAAGCTTATCCTAGATTTGATCACTATAAAGACACTGGCCGACATGACAGCAAGCAGAGCTTTCCCATGGTCCCTATTTATGATGATTATGAATCTGATCCTTGGGAAAGCCATGGAGAAGAGGAGGAGGAGCCGAAGATGCAATTTGCAGCCTGCTCATAGCCTATAGGTGAGCAACCATCGTCTGAAATCAGTCAACCTACATTAGCCTCTCATTCACTTGAGCTTGCCATAGATATTCAACGATGTGTAAGAAGCCGCAAAGCAGACCCTGCTGCATGTTACAATTTTTCTAGGATCTGCCACCCATTCTATGAGCCTGTCAGCGAGTACATTGAGTGGCATTTCCTTCATATCTTGGAGCTACCCAATTTGATCTCAATTTTGGCCCTTGGAGAAAAGATGAAGGATGTAACCGTTTTGTTGTCGCAGTTGCATCATCTATTACCAATCATTGATAGAGTGAAGGAGCTTCCCTTCAAGAAGTTAATTGAATGGCTATGGTGGAAATTTACTTTCACCTAGCCCCATGTAAAGGATTTTATTAGTTTAGGACTGTACATAAATAAGCTCCTTTGAGCATGTATGTTTATTTTGTTTTGCTTTTACTTTTCAGCCTATATTTTCAACAAGGTGTTTTGACCTTGAATCCATAGCCCAACAGAAGACACTGAAGCTACAAAATGAGTTCTTAGAGCATCACAGGGATGAATCTATCCCCCATGGAGCCTAATGTTAGCGCCAATTCTTGCAAGCAAGGTGTTTCTCTTTGATTTCAGGCCCTTGGTGTAAAATGCAAATAAATGGGGTTTAAAAACCCATCAAACGTGTTTTATTCAAAGGCCACAGTCATGAGTGCCCAAGCGTAGCACATGTAAAATCTCCATTTCGAGCTTAAAATGATAACAGGCAAGCGATAAAGTGTTCAGTGGCATGTATCTATCATCAAGACAGATCGACGGACATCAGGTAAACTATGACCATGAAGTTTCACGAAGTTTAACGCAATGCAGAGGCCTGAGACAAAGCTCGCATATTCCATGAAATGATCGTGGCCATCTGATCCAGTCGGGCCACATGGCACCTGATCAGGCTCGGTTGCGATTTTGGCTACCAGGACTTTGAAATACAACTGTTCGCTCTTCCCTTGCAGTTGGAATCGCCGAAATCCCAAAGCACGAAGTGTCGAAAACACCTTTGAAGATTAGTTGTTTTGGCATTTCGGCTACCTAGACTTTGAAATACAGGGGGTTGCTCCTCCCTTACAGTTGAAATCACCGAAATTCTGAAACGCGAAGTGTCGAAAGTGCCTAAGAGTTGGGTCTACATTTCAACATTTCGGCTACCAGGATTTTAAAAGACAACGGGTCGCTCCTCCCTTGTAGTTGGAATCGCCGAAATCCTGAAACGCAAAGTGCCTAAAGCGCCTTTGAAGATTAGCCGTTTCGGCATTTTGGCTATCGAGATTTTAAAAGACAGCAGGTCGCTCCTACCTTGCAGTTGGAATCACTGAAATCTTGAAAAGCGAAGTGCCGAAAGTGCCCACGAGTTGGGCCCATGTTTCGGCATTTCGGCTACTGGGATTTTAAAAGACAGCGGGTCTCTCCTCCCTTGCAGTTGGAATCGCTGAAATCTCGAAACGTGAAGTGCCGAAAGCGCCCAGGAGTTGGGCCCACGTTTTGGAATTTTGGCTACCAGGATTTTAAAAGATAGCGGGTCACTCCTCCCTTGCAGTTGGAATCGCCGAAATCCTGAAACACGAAGTGCCAAATGCACCCAAGAGTTGGGCCCACGTTTCAGCATTTCGGCTATCGGGATTTTAAAAGATAGCGGGTTTCTCCTCCCTTGCAGTTGGAATCGCAGAAATCCTGAAACACGAAGTGTCAAAAGTGCTTTTGAAGATCCCTACTAGAGGTAAATGAAGGTGGGAGGAGGTTGTTGAAACTTTGCCTCACTCCTTAAATGTAAGGTATGGAGGTTCTGGCAGGTAGTTTGCCCAAGATTGTCCTGTGTGCAGGTTTTCCTAAAGAAGCCATGCCGAGTCCTCGTCTGACTAGAGGAGCTTGCACATGTGAATTTGGACTTTAATGTCTCAGCTACCCTCCTGCTGCCAAGGTCCTCTTGCAAGAGCCATGCTGAGTTAAGGTGGTGTCTGACAAAGGAGTCTTGTCTAGGTTTGACTAAAGAGACGTCACACCCTGGAGGTTCGAGCACGCCTCTGCTAGGCGAATGTTTATGAGTATATATACTCAGTTTTTGTATTTTTGTAAGGATCGATGGTAGAGCTAAGCTCCTAACTGTAAATCTTTAACAAATCTTTTGGTTCTCTAGTTATATAATGATATTTTGAGATTTCTTGTTTAATGGCGGCCAACCTCCTCCTTTCCTTGTTCCTCTAAATCCGAAAGCCCGAGTATGGATGATCTGGTCGGGTGTTGTTGTAACTATATGATGCATGTTTGATTGTATTAGTTCTGCAACGTTTGAGGTTTGCTTTGAAGTTTCTCCGGTCTAAGAGGATCTCATATCTGAGACTTTTAACCTTTATTTTCTTTCACATACTCACCACTAGGCAAATTTATTGGCTTAAGTTAAATCAATACCTCACATGTCCTTGCTGTTCCAACCCAGTTTTTTGAGTGAGTGATATTGTTCTGAGTTTACTTCCATTCGATCACCCCCTTTATAAACAAATCGTGACATAAACTAATGGGCCTCAGGCTCACTCCTACTGCAATCCAGTAGTGACTTTTGACGCCAACACCTTCCACTTGACCAAGTATTCAAAATACTCCTTTCTCATAGTCTTTCTGCTAATCCTCTTGCCAATTGTGCTTTCCATCTGCGGATTTTTAGCTATAGGCATTTGTTTTGTCTATTGGACATCTTCTTACTCATCCTCTTCTCCTGCTTCTTCAGGTCTGTAAGGGTACAAATCTGTGACATTGAATATCGGTGAGATACTAACCCCATCTGGTAATTCAATCTCATATGCGTTTGCCTGAAATTTCCTTATGACCTTGCACGGTCCAATCTTTTTCATCTTCAACTTATTATATGTTCCCCTTGGGAACCTCTCCTTCCTCAAATGTGCAAGAATCAGATCAACAACTTCAAATTGAAGTTCTTGCCTGTGTTGATCTGATCTCCTCTTGTATTCTTGACTTGAACTCTACAATCGCTCCTTAACTCGTCTGTGAAGCTCTTTCACTCCTTCTGCAAAGTCCTCTGCACTAGCACTCATGAATTCAGCTTGTTCTGCATCTTTCAATTTAGAAGCTCCCCTTGGCTGCATTCCATATACAATTTGGAACGGACTCTGCCCTGTGCTTCTATTGGGTGAATCATTGTAAGTGAATTCCGCCTATGGCAGAATGTGATCCCATTGACTGTGGTGTTCAGTCACTAATCTCCTCAGCAAATCTACCAAACTCCTATTTACAACCTCTGTTTGTCCATTAGTCTGAGTATGATACGCTAAGCTAAAATATAAAATTTTCCCCAACTTCTTCCATGAGGTCCTTCAGAAATGTCCCACGAACTTGGTATCTCGATAAAAAACGATACTCCTTGGCCAGCTGTGAATTCTGACGACTTCCTTGAAAAACAGGTTTGCAATATGAGTTGTGTCACTGGTTTTCTAGCATGGTATGAAATGTGCCATCTTTGAAAGTCTGTCGACTACCACAAAGATTGAATCATATCCTCTATGTGTCCTTGGCAGTCCCAATATAAAATCCATGCTCACTGCATCCCACGACCTTTCAGGTATGGGTAATGGTTGGTATAACCTTGCGTTCTACCTTTTTCCTTTTGCGTGATGACAAATTCTGCACCTATCCACAAATTTCTTGACATTTGTCCTCATCCCTGGCCAAAAATATGAGCTATTCAACTTTGAGAATGTCTTGCTGTGACCGAAGTGTCTGGCTAATCCTTCGCTGTGTTTTTCCTTCAGTAGGTTCTCCCTCATGGAGCATTTTGGAATACATAGCTGATTTCCCCTGAACAATAATTCATCCTGGATCATGTATTCAGTCCATTGGCTTCTATCCCTGAGAATTGGATTCTCAGATGCCTCATATTCCTCCTTAAAGTCTGGATCATCTTTGTACATTTCTTTAAGGTTATCAAAACCTAAAGTCTTGACTCTGAATTCCTACATAAGAAAACATTTCCTTCTCAAAGCATCAACAACTTTGTTAGTAGTTCCAGAAATATGTTGAATCAGAAAAGTAAAATTCTGCATGAATTCAACCCATTTAGCATTCTTTTGGCTCAACTTCTCCCGTCGAGTCAAGAATTGCAAAGAGTGATTATCACTATACAAAATGAACTCCTTGGGAACCAAATAGTGTCTCCATTTCTTCAGTGCTTGTATGACTGCATAGAATTCCTTGTCATATGTGGAGTACTTAATCTTCGCTTCATTCAATTTTTCACTGAAATACGCAACCGACCTATTGTCTTGGCTCAAGACCGCTCCAATTGCAAATCCACTCATGTCACACCTGACCTGGAATGTTTTGCTGAAATATGGCAAAACCAGAATTGGTTGCTCAGTGATCTTCTTCTTCAGTAGCTCGAAACTCTTCTCTGCTTCCTCCATCCAGTGAAAATATTTATGTCTTTTCTTCACCATATCCATCATTGGTGCGCTAATTCCACTAAATTTTCGAATGAATTTACTGTAGAAGCTAGCCAAACCATGGAAGCTTCGTACTTCAAACACGCTCTTCGGCGATGGCCAGTTCTTAATCGCCTTTATCTTTTTCGGATCCATTTTCAACTCATTGGCAGAGATAACAAAACCCAAATAAATGAGTTATGTCCTCATAAATGACGATTTCTTCATATTGATCAACAATTTCTCTTGCTATAATCTCCTCATTACTACAACTAAATGCTTTAAGTGTCCTGCTTCTGTCTTGCTGAAAATCAATATATCGTCAATATATACAATGACGGATTTCCCTATGAAATCCTTCAGGACTTCATTCATCAACCTCATGAAAGTACTGGGAGCATTCATTAATCCAAATGGCATGACAAGCCATTTATATAGCCCTTCATTTGTCTTGAATGTTGTCTTCCATTCATCACCTTCTCTCATTCTAATCTGATGATATCCACTTTTCAAATCAATCTTTGAAAAAAAACTTTGCTCCACTCAAGCAATCCATCAAGTCACCCATCCTTGGAAATGGAAATCTGTATCTGATGGTAATCTTATTGATTTCCCTTGAGTCTGTACACATTCTCTAGCCTCCATCTTTCTTTGGGCTAAGCACTGTCAGAACAACGCATGTACTCAAGCTCTCTCGAATCAATCCTTTGTCCATTAAGTCCTAGATCTGTCTCTTAACTTCTTCATTTTCCTGCGGCGTCAACCTATACATGGCTTTGTTCAGCAAATTGGCTCCAGGTATAAGATCAATATGATGACTTATACTCCTGATAGGTGGAAACGAACAAGGTAGTTCGTCCACTACTATATCAACAAACTCTCCCAACAACTCCTCGATTTCTAGTAATTCATCTATTCTCGTACTAGTTAAAACAATTTTGGGCTTCCTGACCACAATAAATTGTGTGTCTTCCTTCTTCTTAACCTCATCAAGAAGTTCCTTCCCACTCATGAGAAGTATAGTGTCGCTCATCTCTGTTTTCACTTCTTTATCCTTAATCGACAGCAACATGTGAGTCCTACCATTTTTCTCTAGGGTGTATGTGTTCTTTCTCCCATCATGAACTACATTTCTGTCATATTTCCATGGTCTACCCAACAATAGATGAAAAACATCCATGGGAATGACATCACATAATATTTCATCTTTATATCCTCCTATTTTAAATTCAACTAAACATTGTTTAGTGACATTTACCCGATGTCCTTTTTGTAGCCACGAAACTTTGTATGGGCTTGGATGTACAAAAGTCTCCAGCTCCAGCTTTTCTACCATCTCTGTAGATACGAGATTGTCTATGCTACCGCTGTCCACTATGACCTTGCATACTCTATCCTTAGTTTTGCAAGCAGTCCTAAACATATTGTTTCTTTGGGCTGGGTTCTCTGGCTCCTTCTCTGGATTGAAGAGAACTTTCCTCATCATTAAGGATCTTCCACCCTCAGCGTCCTCTGCCTCAACATTATGTCCTTGAGATTCGGCAATGTGAGTTTCATCACCATCTTTCTTCCTATCTGGACACTCATAGGATTTATGTCTGATTTTTCCACAGACGAAGCATTTCACTTCACCTCCTCTGCCTCTTCCTCTTCCTCTGGCTCGAGGAAAAGTATTTCTATCAGCATACTACCTTCCTTGTGAGCTTCCTCCTCTCTCAGGTTGAGTTTGAGGTTTCTTCCCCTCATCTTTAGGTTTTTGAGTTCTGTCCTGGGCAATTGTCTTGCCTCTGGCTTGACTTATACCTCGACCTCTTTGACCTTGCTTTTGGCTTAGCTTCTCTTCATCTTTCAGGGCCATTTGATAAGCATCTTCCACACTTCGAATGGTCATCATGCTCATCTCATCTTGAATGTCATATCATAGACCATTCATGTACCTGGAAACTTTTTCATCATCACTTTCCTGATGACCTTCTCTGATGTTTATCCTGTAGAATTCTTCAGTGTATTCCTTTACTGACATTAGCTTCTGTCTCAAATTCTGCATCCTTCGAAACAAAGTGATTTGATAATCCCTAAGTATAAACTTGGCTTTCATCTTGGCAACCATTCTATCCCAGCTTTTGATTTTCTGCTTTCCCTTGCAACATCTGTCAGCCTGTAGTTCATCCCACCACAGTGTTGCATGCCATTTAAGTCTAGTAAAGGCATGTTTGACTTTCTTGTCTTCCTTGACATCCTCATAGTCGAAGTATTTGTCTAGAGCTCTAATCCAGTCTAGAAGTTCTTCAACATCCAAGTTTCCCTCATAAATGGGAATGTCCATTTTTTCTTTAGCACCTATCCTTGCAACAACCATGAATAGGCATTCTTCCACAACATCTTCGACTACAACTTCTTCTCCTTCGTTTCAATATTCATTTTCACTTTCAACTTCGCTGATATCCCTAGTGTCAATTGTGTGCCTCTGTGCTATCTCCATAGCATCTAACCTGGCACGTAATTCACCCATTTCTCTTTCCACTACTGAATCAGGTAACTGCCTGTCTCTTCTTCTTGGTATTTATCTTTCCTCTGCTAGATCAGGTATTTTCCTGTCTCTTCTTCTCAGGGGCATGGCTATAAAAAAATTTCTCCCTTCTCTCTGCTACAAAAAGCAAAGAATTTGTTTTGTAGCTCTGATACCACTTGATGCAGACCCCCGACCCTCGGGCCGAGATCCGCACAGGATCGTTCTTCCTTCACCTCGAGTCGAAGCGGCTCCCTCGGATCCTTATTGGAATCTCAAATTACACATTCCATAGGTCCTTCGTGAAAACCCACCCTACGCAACTTAACACTAGGCGCGAGCCTTACGTCTCCATGTGACCACAACTGGGCCTTAACACAAGTGCCTCTCATGACTCGTGAGTTCGTGAGTCGAAGACCCTCAACTTCTCTTTCTCCAAATGTTGATACCCGAGCCGCGATACGGGTATGGCTCCTTCCTCGCTAGCGCCTCTACAAGCAACCACCGGCTAGGGCCTAACTCTATGTGATCGGACTAATCGGTAGGTGTGGACACTAACAAATCTCCCTAGATCCACCTAGATCTAGAACAAAACAGGATAAGACATGACTTTTTCCCTAAGTTATGACCATTGAATTAGCTAGTAAGGAGGAACAAGTAACATACCTTTGTATCACTTCCTAGGGTCTCCGTTGCTCCCGCTTTGCTCCGGTGCTCTCGTGAGGTCAAGACCAAGACAACACAAACCAACCAAAGTGAAGATAGAAAAATGTATTCAATTGTCAACTTATGTATATGATCAAGGAGTTACACAATAAAGTAAGAATGACTTTATGGGAAAAGGACATGTCGCTGTATCATATTAATCGAAAGTAGAAGATACAACCTGATCACCTTGATGTCGCAAGCTTCCTTTCGGTGACTCTTGGTTCCAACACACACACTTGCTCTGTCTTTGCATGAAGAAGATCCAATTTCTCTTGATAGACCTACTAGAGTCTCCAAGCTTCTATTCAAGCAGGGCTCTTCACACAATTCCTTGACCAATTCTTCAATTAATCTTTCTTAACCTTTTCCATGAGAATCCTTTCAATATATAGGAGATGATGAGATGGTTACATAGATGAGAATGATCCCACCAAATCAGGGAAACTAGTACAATGATAACCATTCGAATGCCAACCCATTTTCTAGAAGATTCCCTTCTAGAAACATCAAGACTTCATCTTTTTTCCAAGCTTGAAAGCAAGTTCGCACCCTAAGTATAGAGTACAGTGCGATAAGTTCGCACCCTAGCTGAAGGTGGCCTGCGAGAATGGGTCATTCTCGCACCCTAGGCTATAAGCAGCCTGTGAACTCACTTTGAAAATATGTTTTCTGGAAGGAGTTAAATGCCACTTTTCTTAGGAGAAAGTTCTTGTTGGGAGCCTGAGTACACCATTGTTAATTCATCACCAAGATGACCAAAATCATGTGTAACACTCTACCACCCCTCACAACTCACAACTTCGTGAGTTGGAGTGTTGAGCCCTCGTGCTCTTCCTTTACGAGTCCCAGATAAGCAATAGTCAACAATGGGTTGACTCCTCCCCAGGTGACATGTGTCCACCACCTGTCACTCGCTTCCACTTTTCTCTGGGCACTGGTTGTTATGCCACTTGTCAAACACGCGGCTCCCACCTAACATATGTGTCACGTGTTCGTACAAGCCATCAACACTCGACACTTTGCAACTTCTACAGTTGAAAAGAAACTCGTTCAACCTCCGAACCTCTGATACGTGATACCCCATGAAGGTTCTGATCCAACTGTCTGGATTTCCTTCCCTGCTCCTCGCAACTCGGAACTTCGTGAAACCAATAATTTTGGTCTTCCCTCCAAACTCACGAACCCCGAATTCACAAAATGATCCAACGATGTGGGTTGAAACGAGATCAACGGCTCATATTGACCACGATCAATGGTTCACGTTGATTCTTGATATTAGGGTGGTGAGTTCATCCAACTCCTAACCACCTTGCAGCTCCACTGGATCCTACGGTCCTCGTGATTTCGCGAGCTCTCCACGGAGAATTCTAACCGCCCGATTCACTCCTTAATGACTTTTGCCCAACGATTGAGTTTTCTCCCTCCTAAACTTAATTTCTATGCGACGGTTTCGATCTCCATCTCCCTTTGAACACTTCAAAGGCGTTATCTCTCCTGATTTTTCACTTGAAAACTCAAGCCTTCCAAAAGGAATCCTTCTCACACTCCTTGCGGCAATCTTTCAAATAACCTCCGGCTATTTGAGTCTTCGACTCTATTCACTCTTTGCAACAGTAGTCCTTCGACTTTCCCCTTGGTTGATAAGTTATAAAGCCTCAACTAGCCTACACACACCTTGCATGACTCTGTTCTTCACCTGCACTTCTGCGGTTATGAGAACAACGATATGTCTCCTGAGCTTTATGAGATAAAGCTCAGACCATCGTCGACGCACACCTTGTAGACGTTCACTGCACTCCTTGCAGGAATTCTTAGGAAGAGAAAAAATTGAAACTCATTCTTCTTTTCTCTCTGACTTCATACATTGAACATGAAATCATACATACGACGCAACATTGAAATAAATGTGTAACAAAGAAACAAATCACTATAAGCATACCATTCAACCAATGTAAACAATAAGCATCATAACACCATGAAAATTGAGTCAAAGATTTATATATTAACTCAAGTGCTCCTGTACATGGGTTCTTCTCTACAGCTCTCTGCTACAGCTCTCCAGCTTATGAATTCTAAATTATCATATTGTTCCAATGATACAAGGGTGAGGGTGTCTATATCCGTTTTCCCTCGTATGCTTCTAAACTGTCTAATCTATTAAATCAAATCTACCTATTTTACATTAGCAGACTTAAATGCCTATTACATCCAGCAGATGAGAATAATTTCTCTAGATTTGTTCATATCTCCAAGACATAAATGTAAGTACGCTTCTCCTAGCTATTACATTAATGCTTTCGATTTTCAAAATTCAAAATGTTTTCATAAAAATGTGCCCTTTTGCATCCACTTGTTCAGTTGTTCCTTTGGCTAGGTACATGCTTTGGCTTTGTACGATGCTCCTGCATCATGTAGGAACTGAGAACACTAACCAATGTGAATTCAGTCAGATAAATAACTTCTCTTCTCCTTTGAAAAAGTAACTTTAGAGCCTCTTGAGGCATATCTTGAGATCATAGCAATCCAAGGCACCACATTTTGTTCATACATTTTGTCAAATACTTGGCGTGCATCCTCCAAAATCCCACATTTTGCATACATGTTTGCAAGGCGGTAACCCACAAAAACATAAGGCTCAAATCCAAGTTTGATAATGGGGGCATGAACCAACTAACTCAATCTGAAATCCTTCACTTTAGCACATCCTTGCAAAAAGAAAAATGTATTTTTAAGTCAACCCAATCTCCCATTTTTCCTATACAAATAAAAAACAACATTTACTCCAATTTTCCTTCTTCACGGAGATCAATAACATCACTTGCCATGTTTTTGTTTTTGCAAGCTAGATGAAAATCCTTCTATTCAACCAAAAAAAACGTACATAGTGATACATAGAATTGCCAATAGCCTTTCCCGTAAGGAACGATACAATGAGCAAAAGACCCCCCAGAAAGAGAACAAGGGGAACATTGAAGACTAACCTATTCTAGAAGAGATCCACGAGGAATACATGGGAATAACGAGATGAAACATTACAAAAACAAGGAGAAAGGGTCGGGTCATTGTGTTGACCAGAGATGATCCTTTCTACCTTTTTTCTTACGTACATCAATCCAACCAGAGGAACATATAGGCTCAATTTCCTTCACCACCAAATCTAGATGGTCTAAGGAAATGCCAGAGACTTGAGCTACTGAAGCTAAGGGTGCTTCCTTATCACTGTCTAAATTATCTAATTCATGAGGATGTTTCTGAGCCCTTGAGAGTGGGGTTGTGGCCATGATATTGTCATTCGATTAATCCTTTTCAGGGAGAGTTTGCAAAGGATAAACTACAAGTTTTGAGGATACTATACAGATTTTGAAGGTTGGTGTTTTGAGTCTGTGGTTGGCTACTGCTCATTTGTTGAAGACTGCGATGGTGTTGTAGATGGTGGAGGAGTTGGAGTTTCTTTGTGATGCCCTTTGCTTTTAGATGAAGAGTTCAAGCGACTTTTGCGAGTTTTAGGGTCTTGCCAACCATTAGCCCTTTTCCGTGCCCTAGGGGACGAGAATGGGGCTGGGGTAAAGGACATATTGCCTGAAGGTGCCCAATTTTCTAACAGGAATGGCACCTGAAGGTAGTGTTCTCATAATCAACCAACTACGTGTAAGGTTCATTCTCAGCCCAATCAATAAGAATTCTATCTGGTAGGCCTTGACTGAGGACGATTTCAACACAAATGCGGGCGAAGGTGACAAAGCTTTTCGATATCTGATCTGTGTCAAGCTTGATAAACCTACCCAATGCATTACCCAAGGTAGGTAAAAAATATGGAGTAAAAAAATGCAAAGGTAAATTAGGGAGTCTTACCCAGACCGGTGTTGTCATAACAGTCATGGTTAGCGGGTTGAAATAAGGGAATCGTTTCTACATGGAAAGACCAGATCTGCCCCCGAACCATGGACCTTGCTCCAATATGCATTGGAAGTCCTCCTCTGTGGAAAAGTTAACAATGAAGAACCATTTGGAGCATAAAACAACTCATGATCAGACGACCAAGTCTTATTGACCCATTCCCTTAACGCAGAAGTCGAGGGCCATAGCTCATTGAAACGTCAGATGAGGTATTTTCGCTGGCAAATATAAGCAGAGGCATAGACATGGGGATCTTCTACCTCTGCTATTGGAGGTTCTGCGGACTGCTCCATAATGAAGGCAGAGCCAGAAAGTGCCTTTGCTTTGGAAGCATTAGCCTTGGACCTCGAAGGAACGAAAAGCCCTGTTTTCATGAGTGGAGGATGACACTCCTCCACGTAGATGAGAAAATAGAGAAATGGTTGCATTCTTTAGATTCCCATAACCCCGTAGCAGAGAGCCATCCATGAGCTACCAACTTTCAAATATGAGTCTTTGAAAGCAAGGAAGATTCCCTGTCCCCTGGTGGATATGGGATTTGAGCTCAAACAAAGAGTTAGAATCATGCGCGTGCATGCAAAGAGAAGAACCAACGATGGTCTTCACAAAAAGAGGAAATCCTACAGAAGTCTCGGAGCAAGCCGCGACACAGTGAGGGAAGGCCCTCCCTTCCCAAATATTGAAATTCCAGTGGATGGAGGGAGCTTGGTGAGGTTTGGGAACTGGAAAAAAAATTCTCCCTGGAAGAATAAACAAGGCATATTGAGGCCGAAGGTCTAGCTCAAGATGAGGCCAATTGGGAAGGATCCAACTGAGAATCGTTGCAGGCATCGGCAGTGTTATGACATATACTTTTTAATAATTTTTGTAAAAAAATTATTATGTGGCAAACGTGTAAAATCTTCTTTCATATTCCAATCTCCAAACAATTTGGGTTTGATAAGGCCATTTTAGCTCTCAGGATCCTATGCAATGTTATTACTATGTTTTAATAAAATATGTCTAGAATCTTCTTTCATATTCCAATTTCCAAACAATTTGGGTTTTGATAGCGCCATTTTAGCTTTGGCGTTATTACTATGTTTTAATAAAATATGTTTCGATTCTTCTTTCATATTCCAATCTCCAAACAATTTACAATTTGGGTTGGGCCATTTTAGCTCTCGGGCTCCTATGCATGGTTATTACCATGTTTTCTTTCATATTCCAATCTCCAAACAATTTGCAATCAGGGTTGGACCATTTTAGCTCTCGAGCTCCTATGCATGGTTATTACCATGTTTTCTTTCATATTCCAATATCCAAACAATTTGGGTTTTGGATATTCCAATCTCCAAACAATTTACAATTTGGGTTGAGCCATTTTAGCTCTCGGGCTTCTATGCATGGTTATTACCATGTTTTTTTTCTTATTCCAATCTCCAAACAATTTGGGTTTTGGTAGGACCATATTAGCTCTCGGACTCCTATGCATGGTTATTACCATATTTTCTTTCATATTCCAATCTCCAAACAATTTGGATTTTGGTAGGGCCATCTTAGCTCTCGGGCTCCTATAGGGTTATTACCATGTTTTCTTTCTTATTCCAATCTCCAAACAATTTGGGTTTTGGTAGGACCATATTAGCTCTCGGACTCCTATGCATGGTTATTACCATATTTTCTTTCATATTCCAATCTCCAAACAATTTGGATTTTGGTAGGGCCATATTAGCTCTCGAGCTCCTATAGGGTTATTACCATGTTTTCTTTCATATTCCAATCTCCAAACAATTTGGGTTTTAATAGGGCCATTTTAGTGCTCAGGCTCAAACAATTTGGATTTTGGTAGGGCCATATTAGCTCTCAGGCTCCTATAGGGCTATTACCATGTTTTCTTTCATATTCCAATCTCCAAACAATTTGGGTTTTAATAGAGCCATTTTAGTGCTCAGGCTCAAACAATTTGGATTTTGGTAGGGCCATATTAGCTCTCAGGCTCCTATAGGGTTATTACCATGTTTTCTTTCATATTCCAATCTCCAAACAATTTGGGTTTTAATAGGGCCATTTTAGTGCTCAGGCTCATACAATTTGGGTTTTGATAGGAACATTTTTTCTTTCATATTCCAATCTCCAAACAATTTGGATTTTAGTAGGGCCATATTAGCTCTCGGGCTCCTATAGGGTTATTACCATGTTTTCTTTCATATTCTAATCTCCAAACAATTTAGGTTTTAATAGGGCCATTTTAGTGCTCGGACTCAAACAATTTGGGTTTTGATAGGGCCATTTTAGCTCTCGGGCTCCTATGCAGACGTTTTTAATAAAAAAACACCAAGAGAACATCCGAATCCAAGTGTAAGGACAAGCACTTATCTCAAATCCAACGATAAGCCACCGAAGAGGAGCCCAGAAGGGGCGCTACTAATGTGCACAACGTGACAGATAAGGTTGGGACCATCGATATATATAAACACCATAAACTCCGTACCCGACCGACGTGGGATATATCCATTTGGGGATTTTTATGTTTCCAGTGCTGGTGGCCCAAGAATCCAAAGTCTTCTGCTAAGTTTTATTTCCATGGATTATGCCAAGTGTTGCGCTGAGCCTAACGGATAAGTTCGAGCTCGAAGCCCACCAACTATCACACAAAAGCGCCAAGTTGCATTATGCTCAGGTGTCAGAATTGAGAGAAAATATTTTGAATAGAGGATGTGCAGATGTCAAACAAAGAGCACGGGGTTTCAGCTAGGAATGGTTGGAGTTTTAAGGCTCTCTGTTATTTCCTCTGTTGCGATAAGTCATATGCAACACGATGCTCATCACCAGTCTCAGATTTAATTTCGCTACAACATTAACCAGCTGACGTCTTCTGGTCATATTCTGTTTTCTGCATATAAAATTATAGTTGAAGTTGTTTGAACATAATCCATTTGATGCTCGGGCTGTTGTGGGAAATGGTCTCACTGAAACTTGCGCTGGTGCAACCTTTTTCTGAATGGGATGTTATGACTGTTGGTCGTGTTGGTCCCACACTTCACTGTGGCCATTATTGAGCGGGAAGGAGGTGGGTATTTGACATCATATTCACCAATGTCACGAGGAGAGATAGTTATTGGTGGTCTCTATGTAACTCTGGGTTATTTCAAGAACAAAGAGAAAACTGAAGAGCCCCACAAGGTGGATGAGAGAGGAATGAAATGGTTTTATACTGGTGACATAGGGACTTTTCATTCTGATGGCTGCCTTGAGGTTATAGACCATAAAAGGAAACTATCAAGCTTGTATATGGAGTGCTCAGGCGTTGAATGTGTTCATGAATGCACTAGCAACTCGATTGCAATCACAGGAGCACGGAAAAGGTGAACAACACAGGGTGGTCGATAGGTTGTTAAGCATAAAAAGAGATTAAGGGAAACACAATCCTAGTGCAAATAGAAAACATGAGTATGTTAAGTCATTTTGAATTGCAAGATAACCTCCTGCCTCAAACATGAATACAGACATAGTATTTGCGTATGGTATGAGTAGCTAACTGTCACAGGGCTGAAATGGATTCACTCCAATAGGTTCAAGCATCATTTAGAAGGTTCAGATATTTTTGTTAAAGTTTCAAGCTACAAACTTAGTCTTTCAAAACTTTTGCAGCGCCAGCAATGTAAAATCAGGGGTTTTCGCTGCAAAAGTTCTGAAGATGAACTTTTACAGTGCCGATAGAATTAAAAGGCTCTGTTTTACTATAAAAGTTACCAGGGCGATTGAGTTGGGTTAAATTTCTTTACTTTTTCCACCGAACTCATATTTTTGTTGTGTTATGCTAGTATAAATTAGTTAAAAAAACTGAATCCTAGAATATAACAGTTCGTTGAAAGTTTTTAATGGTTTGTTGTAACTACTTTTAAGTTGAGAAAACTGAAGATGTCGAATCTCTTCAGCTTCCATGTAATGTAAGGGGTTTGGATCTGAGAGAGGACCTTTGGCATTTTTGTTAGGTCTTTGTGATATTAATAAAGATTTTCAAGCAAAAGTATTGGACAGTTTCTTAAAGATTCTTGTGATGGAATTTTCTGTTCTGTACCTCTTTCTGTGTATTTCATGATTATGTAATTTCTTCAGCATTTGAATGAGCATATATGATGTAGAATTCATATTGAGATGCTCTATTTCATTGCATTCAAATATTATCACCTTGTTCCTCTAAATGTAATGAACATTCATCCACTATTCGATGCCTTGTTTTAATGGATTGTACTCCTAAATTCTACCACCATACTACAACAATTTTAATGTCCACTTGAATGTTATCGTTTGAGAACTACTTGTTCATCAGGTAAGATTTGAAATCTTTGATTGATATTTCATTATTATGACTCCATGCCCAATGGATGCTTCACTTTGCCCTACCACACTTTAAAATCCCTATTGGTGTAGAGCCTGGTTATTTTCAGGGCTCAAATTAATTAAAAACGTTTTCTAAAATTTAGTTTAAAATTTATTTCATGAGTTTTTTATACTTGGAATAAATCAGGAATAGAGAGTAACAACATAATAATATCAGCAGTAACAACAGAATAATGATAACAACAGTAGAATGATGATAACAACAACATATACTTACCTCCACCTGTCGATTGGTTTATCTAGTCCTTTTTTATCTTGTTCATGTTCTTGTTATTGCCCAGACTGAATATTAACCTCCTAGCCAACTAAGAACAACCGCTCTGGCTCTCTAGCTCTAAGAATCCTAGCGGTTTCTTAGCCCTCGAGCCCAAAATTCCTAGCAACACCAATGCCTTGTGAGAGCTTCCCAAAAACCATTTCTCCAATTTCTTCCTTCTCCTCCTCTCCCTCTTGAAATTCAGAAATACTCAAACAGAAATAAGATCCTCTTCCAAGTCCTTCCCTTCTTTCTTATCCTCCTCTCTCAAATCCCCCCCATTAATTCCCAACAGCCTTATCTCCCCATTAATTCCTAACAGCCTTATCTCCCCATTAATTACTTCACCCACCTTTTAATAATAAAATAATAAAAGACTTATTAATATATTTTAATAATTAATTAAATTTAAATTAAAAACTATGATAAAATTAATCAATTTGGGTTGTTACATACACCCACCCTTTAAGAAACTTCATCTCGAAGTTAGAGTAATTTACAATACAAGGGTAATGACACATGATTCATACATCCGCATCAAATAATCAACATCATCAATTTAAAACACTTATACATACTAGTGTACATGTGCAAGACATACATGTGATGTACTAATGAAAATAATCATCACACCTAAAGTAATTCTTGTATGCGTCCAATCCAATCAACAAGACTATTCATTTCATAAAAGATATTAAACTATTTAAATGTTCACGAAATTCCTCATTTACAATAATTTAGCACAAGCTACATTCACTTAGATAATTTTAATTTAGTTAAGTAAATATAAATATACATATATACATATATTTTTCTTTTTCAAAAAGAGGAAATTAATTTTTTTTTCTAGAAGGCGAAATCTCCACACACTCTCAACTACTTCTATTCATCCTTCCTCCCTAACTTACTTCTTTCTTCCATCCCTATCCTTCCTCTGCTGGACTATCTTGGAGCGTCAACTATATTGACCTAACTCCAAATAGAACCCGTAAGCGGAAGTGTCAACTCTCTTGATCAAGCTTCCCCAACAGACAACTGACAATCATCATCACATGTCTAGGGGAGCGTGAGCTAACATCGTCCTCCCATGACTTCAGGTTTCAGAGGATACACGGTGGAAAATGCCTCCACCCCTCTTAATAGGACTAGGGTCCACACCCTTCCATGGAACATACAGTGGCACTGTGTTGCTAGGAATTTTGTCATCGTGTATTCAGTTTTAGGCAGTCTCACCACCTGAAAAAAAAACTGCACTAGTCCACATGTCATAGCAATGCATTCGAACCAACATAATTTCACATACAAAGATTCATACCATATTGTTTCTCGGTCGGTGTTCACGACATCAACCTTTTATTATCATTATCCTTTGGTTATTTCATAGCCCATTGACCTGCATATTAGTCTATAACACAAACTCATACATATCTATGCATTATCATCATGTAAATGCATTTAATCATATTCTTAATCTGGTATCCACGTACCAACAACTTAAATGCCAAAATTTTCAAGTTAGAAATAGATTGCATAATATCCATCATAATTCAAATAACCATAAACATTCATATAATTGACATTAACATAGGTCCATATGTCTTAAAAGTTCAAGTGTATCATTAATAGTTTTACAGTGAATAGAAAACAAAGGTGAATAGGCTTTAGGTAATTCTAGCTGTCTAAGTCAAAAGGTGGCATTACATACACCCAACCTTCGAGAAAACATATTCCCAAGGTGGTCAAAAGTGAGGGATGATCTCCTCATAAGGTCTCGGCATTCTCCCAAGTAGCAGATCCTGTGGAGAGCCTGGTTATTTTCAGAACTCAAACTAATTAAAAACGTTTTCTAAAATTTAGTTTAAAATTTATTTCATGAGTTTCTTATACTTGAAATAAACCAGGAACGGAGAGTAACAACATAATAATATCAACAACAAAAACAAAATAATGATAACAACAGTAGAATAATGATAACAACAACATATACATACCTCCACCTACCGGTTGGTTTATCTAGTCCTTTTTCTGTCTGATCCTGTTTATGTTCTTGTTCTTGCCCAGACTGAATATTAACTTCCCAACCAATTAGGAACAACCTCTTCGACTCCCTAGCTCTAGGAATCCTTGCAGTTTCCTGGCCCTCGAGCCCAAAATTCTTAGCAACACCAGTGCCCTGTGAGAGCTTCCCAAAAACCATTTCTCCAATTTCCTCCTCCTCCTCTCCCTCTTGAAACTCAGAAATACTCAAACAAAAATAAGATTCTCTTCCAAGTCCTCTCCTTCTTTCTTATCCTCCTTTCTCAAATCCCCCTAATTAATTCCCAACAACCTTATCTCCCTATTAATTACTTCACCCACATTTTAATAATAAAATAATAAAAGACTTATTAATATATTTTAATAATTAATTAAATTTAAATTAAAAACTATGATAAAATTAATCAATTTGGGTTGTTACAATTGGACATTAGACCTAGCCATTGCACTTATTAGATAACCAGTCATTCATTGGATGAGTTATAGGAGAAATCCCTCTCTGGGTTGGAAGGGCTAGATTTCAATCTGAAAGTTGGTTTGTGGTTACCTTTGAGTTTTCTTCTCACAGCCAAGGAAAATTACGGAGTGATAATAAGTGACATTCATTGTATTAGATAACCAATTATTCATTGGATGAGTTATAAGATAAATCCATCTCTGGATTTGAAGGGTTAGATTCCAATCTGAAAGTTGGTTTGTGGTTACCTTTGAGCTTTCATCTCACAACCAAGGAAAACTACAGAGTGATAATAGGCGACAACAAGATAACACTATGTTAGGGTTTCCATCACGGTCATCCATCAACATCACTTCCCTTGTTAGCACCATGCTCAAATTTTAAATTTTCTCTTCAACATCCTATAGTAAGAATAAGAATATTACTGATTGTGGTGGACATCCTAAATCCATTACATATATTCTATTGTAATTTCCAAACCCATTGTTGAATACTTGGAATTATTATTGTTTGAAAGTGGGTTTTCTTTTGATGTTGTCATGGAGCTATTGCACTTAGGAATAAAGACAAATGTTTCAACTTGTGATTTTGGGTGAGGAAAGAGATTTATGAACATTTTCAATAGAAGATAGAAGGGGAAATACTTGTTGATCCGTTAGTCCATAAAATAGATTGGTTTCTTCAGTTTGCATACCATAGTGGCAAGATTTCACTCCACACTCCAAACGATCCAAGGATTAGTTGTGTGCCTTATTCAAAATTTTCATGTGATAACGATCAACAAATAAACCAATGTTCCAATGTATTTTGATTTGAAACAAGATAGAATGGAGTTTCTTTTATTTGATCCCTCTCTCGCCATATGCTGGTTTTAAAACTAATTAATTTTTATTAATAAAAAATGTTTTATATTGATAAAATTTTAAATTATTTGATATAATGTCACTTGTAAATTCTCAAGCATTAAGTTTCTAAAAATCAGAGGGATTGATGTTAATAAATTATTTTTCACATATTATAAATCATGAGATCTGTCACTTTTGGTAGATGACATAAATGATATAGTCAAAGTTTTCTACAAACTTTCCACTAAGAAAATTAATAAATTTGTTAAATACCTAAATTAAAAATTAAAAAATAGTTTTCTTTAATCATTCCATACTTATTAATATTTTACTCAGAGATCAAGTTCAAATTTTTTGTTCACTTGGATATTAAATTCTTCATCCGATCGTTGATTCCATGAGATTTTTATGGCAAGAAATTATTTTAGGGAAAATGGAAAAGAAGACTCTCAAATTGAAATTATTCAAGGATTTGGAATAATCCTTAAGATAAATGTCATTCCCTTGCATACATTGTAGTGCCAATTAGATTAGATTGGAAAAAACAATTTTTTTTTCCATTGGGTTGTAGATAGAAATAAATAAAGATTAAATGAACACACAACCTACATGAAAACCACATGATAAATTTGCATTTCACATATGCATACCTTGAAATTTGTTTTCAACAAAGATTTCCCAAGATGGAACCAACAACACTCCTCTGACTCAATGAAAACCAAAATTATCTCACTAAAAACTACCTCGTTTTCAAGACTGTACCCGTTTTCAAGACTAGTGCATAGGCTTAGAAATATTGTTCATTGGTAGAAATACTACTAATTCATATTCATGTAGTTGTTATCTAGTCATATTTTTTTATTCTTGGACTAAATTAGTTGTTTAAGTTAGTCATTTTTAGTTGTGTCACTTAAAATTGCTTCAATTTGGTATTATTTAACTTAAAAAAACTATCGTAACTAACTTTTTTGGTCACATAATCACTAATTATCCAATTTTTACTAATGTATGGAGACATAAAATGTTTTACTATCACTAACAGTGTGACCAAATAAAGGTATTGGAAAGGACCCTTAAAGGACGTCACCACAAGTGTCACTAAAATGAAATTGGTGACAATCCTTTAATGCTCCTCTCCAAAAGTGTTGTTTAAACTAGCTTTGACAAGGAGCCTTAACGAACCATTACTAAAGGCACTTATAGTGATGGTCCTTTAAGGACCATTGCCATAAGTACCTTTGATGATGACCTTATAATGCTTGTCAAATGTTTTGGAAAAATCTCTTGTTAAATGACATGTCATATGTTGTTATTGACTATTGTACCTTTCCTCATTTTAAATATTTTCACATGCCGCTTCACGTCACTTTTTATCCTTACATAATTCCCTACCATTATGGGAAACAATTATCACCTTTCATGTGACATGGATACAACCACCACTTTCCCCACATTCCAAATCATGTCGTTTATTTTAGGCTATATAACCTTGCTACGTGTACATCTTAACAAAGCTCCAAAACTCTAAGTCTCCTTGCTTGTAACACCCTATTTTCCCCCATGATTGTAATTTTGCTAAGATTTCATATAATGTGATTAGGAAGCTTGTATTATGTTTTGATTAATAAAAAACACTAAAAAACTGACTCAGAGGGAAAATCCTTGAAAGTATTGGCCATGATACACAAGTGGGAATTGATGAAGTGGGTTGGTTAGGTGGAAAGTAGAAAAATTGCTTAGCAAGCCAACTTATGCTTGAAAAACATTAACACACACCTTCCAATGCACCCAAGGTTGCATGGAGGCGCGTGACCAGTTATGGAAGTCAGATCGATGGTTGAGGCAGTTAATAACTACTGACAATCCTGGTTTCTTGAAGAAGGAAAAGGGTCAACTGAAATAACGTGATGAACAATACACCATGGATTTTCCCCTTAAGGAATTCATACCCCAAAAAACAGGTCACGTCCATAGGAAGTCACGGGAAACCCAAGGAGAATGGGGAAGATGAGACCAAAGTTGGAAAGGAACAAGAAAAAGGGGGGGACCAACAAACATACATGTTAGTTATCAAGAATGGTATCGAGGAGAGATCAGTAGACACGAGTATGTGCATAGAGAAGAGCAAAAAGAAGAATCGAGAAGAGACAATCTGAGAAATAAAAAATGAGAAGTAGGTTGACAGAGAAGATGTGCAGTGAATATAGATGTTCATTGGCACATTAAAGATAAAAGAAATTGGAGATATTTCCTTGAAGAAAATAGGAAGCTCGTCCAAAATATTGATGATCACCCTAAAATAGAGAATACTCGGATCTAGATTGGAGTAATAGAGGGTTTCACCTTGGTATTTACTGGACAAAAAACAACACTGGTAAGGGGAGATCACCAAGGGAATGTCTAGTAAAGAAGTGGTTCCCTTGTGTAGAGGAAATCCAATTGGGAGGTACCTGAAATACATATGGAATCCCTAAGCTCACTGGGAAGGGGGAACACATACTGTGGTCAGTGGAGGAAGAAGAGTAACCTTCTTGGATCATACTAAATCTGCAAAACCAATTGAATTGTTCCCCTTGTGGTAGCATGGATTGGCATGGGGGTGGCATGATGTAGGAAGGAACTCTACAGTATGGCCTAAGGTTGGGAGGAAATGCATCCTGTAATATTCTAGATATAAAATAGAATGCAAAACATAAATAATTAGCTAGAAATGGCAGATGAATAACAATATAACCAAAACAACACCATAATAATACCGAAATGATACTAGAATAACACCAAAAAGAGTACTTTGATTACTGAGAGCAATGTTCGCTTGCCTCTTCGAGGGGGAAACCTCCAACAGAGTAGAAATCTATTACAATAATATCCAAGACAAAAATTCTCATACCCTTGACTCCTATTTATACTAAATATGTCTATCAAAAGAACCATCTAGAGGAAGACCCTTCTAGAAGCAAAAGATTCTATTAGGTCTTCTTACATTGGACTTATTCTTCCTTATTTCTAGGCCTTATTATTATTGACCTTTATTACATGGAAATATATTATTCTACCTACGTGAGGGGTTAGGTCCCTAACATGCCCTCCCCCTTAAAAAAAACCTTGTCCTCAAGGCTTGAGATGGGGAAATTGTTGTAGAATGGTAGCTGGTTCCCAAGTGGCATCTGCTGGAGTTGTATATTTCCACTGGACTAACACTTCCTTTATGCTGCGCTGAAGAAGATGACGCTCATGCTGGTCCAAAACTACTTGTGGCTGTAGTCAAATGGAGCCTTCTTCATCAAACTCGGGAAGGTTGGTTTGAGTTTGGCACTTAGTTCCAATCACCTTCTTTAGGCAGGAAACATGAAAAACATGATGGAGCTTAGAATGATTGGGTAAAGCTAATTGATAGGCCACCTGTCCCACACACTTGAGAATGGTATAAGGACCATAAAATTTGGGTGCCAGTTTCTGATAATGGTCAACCTTGAGGGAATTTTTCTTGTAAGGTTGCAGTCGAAGAAACACCTAATTCCCTTCTACAAATTGATGTTTAGAGCGAACTTGATCTTCTTGTTGCTTCATGCAATTATGGGCCATGACCAAATTCTCTTTGAGGGTACAAAGAATAGCCTCTCGAACTATAAGAGTTTGATCAACCACTTGGACCTTTGAGACACCTAACAAATATGAGAGAACTAAAGGTGGATTTTGTCCATATACCGTGTTGGCCCTTGGTTATGTAAGGAAGCGAAGATTAAGGAAGATAAAGCATCAAAGAAGACGGACCGTGGACAGCTCAGGGAGTAGAGGAAGACACCAATGGATGCTTTAGAGAACCTTGCGGAAAGAAGGAAGAATAGGCTGGCGAAGCCCTGAAAACACAGATCAAGTGGACCTAGGGTTTTGGATATAGGGTTTTGATACCTAGACTGTAGTCATTTAATGTATAAATAAAGGTCTAGAAGAGTTAAGGGGGTTGTTCATTGGTTAATGTTGGTTGTTGTTCATTGTCGATTGTTGTTAAGAGAAATATTGAGTCTGTATTGTAAGATCTTCAGCTGGGTGCGAAGATCAACCCTAAAACTGGGTGCACAGGGAGGGAAGAGAAAGAGAGAAAGAGAGAGAGAGATTTGCAGCTAAGTGCGTAGATAGAACTATATGTTTTCATCTAATATATCAAGAAATGTAGTTCTGTGGACGTAGCCCTAGGGAGAGGGTGGACCACGTATATCTTGTTGTTATTTGTGATTGCTGCTGTGTTATTTGTCATCTGATATGTTGTTACTACATTGTTGTGTTAGATCAGAGATATAAATTACGAAGTAAGCTTAGGAATGGTAGAGAATATCTAGATTGTTTTGCGTTGTTGTTTGGGAATCACTCTGCATTTCCTCTGGGTTTAGACACCTGTGTCTTGCAACCCTCTATTGCTACTTCGGGTGAGACTGCATCTGCTTCACAGGTGTTGCCAAAAGGGCCAGTAGTTAAGGCTTGTTGGTGTGATGTTAGAGCTGAACCCTAGGTCTTCTCCTGTGCCAACAAATGGTTCTGTTGTCGGGACTAGGATCTTTTTGAGGGAATGTCAAAGTAGTTTCCATTGAAGACAAAAATTCATAAGTGGATAGAAGAACAAAAAAGGGACTTCGCTGAAGCTCAGAACAAGAACCCTAGCATTAGTACATAAGATTGGTTGGGGAGGTACATATTTATCGACATACATGAAATTTTCTCTGGAGGAGTTCATAAGGAATTATACAAGTGGTTAGTCAGATTAGTAGATACCCAGTTTGGGATCAGATCTAGACCACCTGTGGTTTGGACAACGACGCTGATCAAGAAGGTCAAGAGAGTTGATAACGTTGTGTCTAGAGCAGTGGATCTCTGGTTTAATAGCACTATTGGAGGGTACATTACTGGGTTTTCTATTGACAGAGTCAAATCGTATAGTCAAGCAGAGAGGTATTTCTTTAAGGGACCTAGAGGAAAGTTATTACACTTTTTAAAGCTAAGGATTAAGATGCTATTGCATGAGAAGAATATCCTAAAGATACAATAAAGCTAATGTTCAAGAATTCAGACAGTGACAGTGACATAGAGGCTGGACACATGCATAGTCGTAGTCCATTCAGAGAGGTTCCTCTTGCAAACCTATTTAAGAAAAACTACGAAGATGAGGGATTATACAGTGGAGAAGAAACAGATCTAATAGACGAAGAGTACTCAGAGTCCACAAGAAAAGAGGAAGTACAGAATGAAGAACTTTGCCAAGGAGAACCAGAAACTTCAGGAACTGTGCCTACTGTCGAAGTAAGTACTATTACTCCTAATGTTGTTTTAACAACATTAAGTAACCAGAGTAAAGAGAGTAGTCAGAGAATTCAGAGTACCGTTACCAGTAATTTAGTACATACTCAGTCGAGAAACCAAGAAATATCTATGGTAGATGAAATGAGGTTACCTATCTTTAGAGGAGATGGATTTGAAGATCCCGACCAATGGTTCTTATGAAAAGATTTATGGATCATTAAGGAAGTCACTAACGAAGATGTTAAGAGAAATTAGTTTAGTAATACCTTGAGGGACCAAGAACTGAGTTGGTATATGAAGTTTTCTTCAGGACCTGGACGACCTAAACCGGTGAATGAAATTAAGATTGTGTTGAGTGCATAATTCAAGAAACCTAAGTCGGAGTCACAATGTATTATAGAGTTGAAGGAAATCAAGTAGAAGGTGACTGAACTTGTTTGAGAGTTTGATCAGAGGTTTAAGACTCTGACAGGTCGTTTGAGTTTTCAGATCCCAGACGAACATAATAAAGAATGGTTCATCGCTGCTCTCCTGCCACACATTAGAGTTCCCCTAATGCAACAGAAGGTCACTTCATAGATTGAAGCATTAGAGATTGCCATGAAATTAGAAGCAACCCCTGTAGGAGAATCTCGTCCAGGTATGAGTCAGATTTTAAATCAGTTAATCAATTTATCTTTATAGGTTGAAGATATGAAGCAATACAAAGGAAAGGAGAAAAGATAAGATATCTGGTGTATCAGATGTAAATCAGAGGGCCATGACAAAGAGCATTGTCCCCTATTTCATGAATACTTGGCCTTTGGAGCACCTAGTCCTTTGAACTAGGCTACTGTACCCTGGTGCGAGGTATGTAAACTAGACATTGCCTTGGTGAATGCTATTATATGAAAAAGTATGTCTAGAAACCTACCAATATTTATTGCACATTCTATAAATCTGTGGGGCATGATGAGAAGGATTATAGGGCTTATGATCTCATGCATGAAATATCAAGGTATACATATAGGATTCAAGGAGAAGTACAACAAGAAGGAAATAATGCGTAGTTCAACTCCCCAGGAAGAGGAAACTTCAACCCTGGTGGTGGATTCAGAGGAAGAGGACGAGGAGGAGGTATGGGACGAGGTCGAGGTTAGATTATTTGCTACAACTACGCCCAACCGGGACATTTGGCAAGGGATTGTCAGAGCCCTTGTACTACTTGTAATTACTGTAATTCATTTGATCATGTCATTGAAGATTGTCCAGTATTGTTAGCCAAACTATAGGAGAGACGAGGAGGAAACCAACAAGTACAACTAATAGCAGCTGAACCTCGTGGGGATGACCCTAGAGTCGCTATCATTACTAGAGGAGGCGCTATTACAAGCAAAGATAGGGTAACTCTAGGAAAGATTATAGAAGGATTAGGGATCAAAAGAGCTACAAATAAGGCACAATTATTTGATCCAAGGAGAGAGAGGCATACTTTTGATGAAGCAAGGAAAGAATTTGTAGAAGAACAAGCTTCTTCATCTAAGGTACAACCAGAAGTGAGGGAATGTGAAATGCCACCAACATTTGATCAATTTTCTCTAGCTAGACAAGGAAAAAAGGTAAGCAAGGTCATGGACTTCTTATATACTTGTATCAATTTGATTAAATATGAAAAAGTTGTGCAGGAATTACAACACCTGATGAGACAATATGAAATTGGGAGAATAGATCCTATGATGAGTAGAGCTGTGAATCAAGTATCAAGGAAAAGAAGGAAAAACAAGGAATTACACCTTAGTTCCCAAATTGGAGACTACGACGTGGACTATGTGGTCCTCAACTTGGGATCAGAGGTAAATGTTATGACAAAGAAGACTTGGGCGCTGATGGGGAAACCTAGATTGATTTACTCTCCTATCAGGCTTAGGATGGCTAATCACAGGCGGTGAGCCCCTTTGGAAGACTAGAGCATTTCCTTGTAGACATTGATGGGGTAAAGACATTTGCAAAGTTTGATGTGATTGAAATTGTTGATGATAGTTTTCCTTATCCTGCGTTTGTGGAATTGATTGGGCTTTCAACAATTCGACTTTCATTGACCTAAAGAAGAGAAGAATGATGTTTGAAGGTAATGGCCTGAAGGTCATTGCACCTCTGGACTCGGATGAAGGTCGAAGATACACAAAACCTATCAGGGAAGAAGACTGAGCACATGAGCTAGAGAACATCTATACACTGACAGAAAGACAACATGATTACATTAATCCTACAACAGATGGAAATCTCAGCTGGTGAAGTGAAAGTGCATGTTCATTAGATTCAGAAGAAGCATTGTAAAATTAACAGAATAGAATGTATGAAGTCTCTACACGGAGGTGTGCCAGACTGACCAGATCAGTTCATTGGATCGACACAGAAGTAAGTAATCTTCCTACATTTGATGGTCTGAATCATTTAGAGACATTTCTAGTTGAATTCGAGAAAATTGTACCAGTACAACAAGGAATGTTGGCATTGGATGAAGCCCTAAAAGAAACACCATCTAGATGGTGGGGAGAACACAAGAGGAACATCACGAAGTGGGTAGAGTGTCGCACCTTATTGACAGTGTGTTTTTTAGACCAAGCTGAAGGATACAAAGTTCGTTACACAGGCCAGAGTTGTCCTAAGGACCACATGGGAAGTTGTGAGGATACTTGCAACAACATTCCTAAAGAACAGTGGGTGCATAAGTTCATTAACACCTTGGATACTATGCCTATCCACTGGTATCTTCAAGAAGAATTGCGCCTTATCACTATAGACTAGTATGGATTGAATTAGAACTTTATAGCTACTTTTTTATTTGAGAGTCAGTACCCTATAGTAGATCAAGCATTACAAATTATAAGACAAAAGGTCTTTGAGGGGGTACCTAACCTCCCTTTTACCCAAGAAGGAGATGAATGGACTGCGCCTCTTCAGTAGTTATAGGATTTATACAATATTAATGTTGATGAGGATGATGACCCTATGGATGTAAACATTTTAGAAAGTGAAGGACAAAGATACATAGAAGGGCCAGGAATTGAATTACCCTTTGTGGGACAACCCATTAAAATTAAGAAGGTAAACATTGGAATAGAGAAAACACCTAATTTAGCAAATGTGGGAGACTATTGGGATGATGCTACTATTAGCAAGATCACAGAGTTGTTGCATGAATATCAGGATTTGTTTGCAACCAAGTTCACAGATATGAAGGGCATTAAAGGGTCCATCGGAGAAATGAAGATCCCCTTGAGAGCATATGCAAGACCTATCAAGTAGAGACCTTACAGACTGAATCCCAAATACAAGAATAAAGTTAAGATTGAATTGGATAGAATGATGGAAGAAGGAATCATAGAACTTGTTGAAGAATCTGAATGGATTAGCCCTATGGTGGTCTAGGATAAGAAGTCAGGAGAAATTGGAATTTTTGTAGATCTAAGGAAGTTGAACGATGCATGTCTACATGATCCATTTACCACACCTTTTACTGATGAGGTTTGAGATAATGTAGGACATGAGGTCTACTTATTCACAGATGGATTCTCAAGTTATCGACAAATCATAATCGCTAAGGAAGACCGACATAAGACCACATTTGCGATAGAATGGGGTTCTTTTTAGTATACTGTGATGCCTTTTGGGTTGAAGAATGCACCAACCATCTTTTCCAGGGTGGTGGTCGAAGCATTTAAGGACTTATTACACAAGTTCCTGGAAGCTTATTTTGATGATTGGATTGTATTTAGCCTACTGAAAGACCATATTGAATGTTTAAGATTGATGTTAGATAAGTGCAGGTAATGTCAGATTGCCCTGAATTTAAAAAAATGCATTTTCTTTTCACCCTTTGGAGTGCTGCTAGGGCACATTGTGTGTAAGAAAGGGTTGTTGGTGGATCCTTCCAAGATTGACATTGTTGTTGATCTACCTCCTCCCACTTCGGTTAGACAATTGCACACTGCATTAGGACACATTGTATACTATAGGAAGTTTATTAAGGGTTATGCACAGATAACAACACCCATGGGAAGCTATTAAAGAAAGATAATAAGTTCCAATGGACAACAGAATGCCTGCAGAGCTTCGACACACTAAAGAAGAAAATGGTCACTGCGCCTATTTTGGTTTTTCCAGATTGGAGTAAGGAGTTCAATGTTCATGTCGATGCTTCATCAATTGCATTTGGAGCAGTCTTAGCACAACCGGGTGTAGGAGATATTGACCACCCTATAGCCTTTGCCATGAGGAAGCTTTCTACAGTTGAAAGGAACTATACTATGACTGAAAGAGAAGGCTTAGCTATGGTATACGCACTGCAAAATTTTAGACACTATTTGCTGGGAGGACATTTTAAGATGTTCACTTATCATTTTGCATTAAAGTACTTAGTCAAAAAGCTAGTGTTGGGGGGAAGAATATGCAGATGGTTACTACTATTCCATGAGTATGAATTTGAAATTGTGGTCAAGCTAGGAAGAGTGAATAAAGGACCCGATCACTTATCCAGGTTGGAACATGGAGATGAACCTACCAGTTTGGAGGATACACTACCAAATGCACAACTGCTGGCCATCAGAAAATTCGATGATCACTTCATCAAGATAGTTTAGTTCTTGTCCACAGGAATGGTACCTCACGAGTATACAGTCATTCAAAAGAAACAATTGGTAGTCCACGCTGCCAAATTTCAACTCATAGCTAGATAGTTGTATAAGATGGGACCATATGAGATCTTGAGGAGATGCATTATGGAGGAAGAAAGACCATTAATTCTTGCAGAAGCACATGAAGGCATTGCAGGAGGACATTATGGAGGGAAAGAAACAATGCAAAAGGTTCTCAAAGCTAGCCTCTAGTGCCCTACTTTACACAAGGATGCTAAGGTATACTATAGAGCCTGCAATGTATGTCAGAGAGTAGGAAAGCCTTCTAGAAGGGATGAGATGCCTTTGGCACCATAATTAACATTAAAAGTATTTGATAAATGGGCTATTGACTTTGTGGGACCTATTGACCCACCAGGAAGGCGCACAGGAGCTAGATACATTATCACTGCGACAAAGTATTTGACTAGATGGGTAGAAGCAAGAGAAGTTAAGGATTGTAGTGCAGCCGCAGCTGCACAGTTCATCTTTGAGGATATCATAACCATATTTGGATGCTCGAAGATCCTTATGAGTGATCAAGGAACACACTTCATCAACAAAACTATTGAATCCTTGACTCAGGAATTCAAAGTTCACCATCAGAAGAGCACTCCATACCACCCACAGGAGAATGGTACATTCGAAGCTTTCAATAAGATATTGGAGACAACACTAACTAAGATTTGTAGTGTTAACATAGATGATTGGGATTTAATAATTCCAGCAATACTATGGGCCTACAGAACTACTTGCAAGAAGTTAACAACGCATACCCCCTTTAAGTTGGTATATGGATTGGAAGCAGTAGTACCTATGGAATACTTGGTTCCTAGTTTAATAATTGCAACATTCACAGGTATGGATGACACTGTCACTGCTCAAGACAGGCTTGCACAGTTGCTAGAGTTATAGGAAGACAAGTTTATTACATGATTTCATCAGCAGGTACAAAAAGAAAGCGAAGAGGCCTACCATGACAGACATATCAAGAAGAAAACATTCAAGCAAGGAGATTTGGTACTTGTGTATGACAACAAGTTCATGAAGCATCCATGCAAGTTCAGGACACATTGGCTTGTGCCATTTGAGGTTGCCTATATTACATAAGGAGGAGCTGCGCAGTTGAAAATCCTTAATGGAGAATGGAAGGATGGACTAGTAAATGGGAGTCGATTGAAATTGTATTACGACAACCAGGTGCCTCGCAAATCTTAGTAGAACCAAAAGAAGAAGGGTATAGGTACTAGGTGTAGTTGAAATTGGGTACCAAACACATAAAAGATAGTCTGCACATGATAGGGAGGGACTAATTAAAAATGTTTTCTAAAATTTAGTTTAAAATTTATTTCATGAGTTTCTTATACTTGGAATAAATCAGGAATAGAGAGTAACAACATAATAATATCAGCAGCAACAACAAAATAATGATAACAACAGTAGAATGATGATAACAACAACATATACATACCTCCACCTGTCGGTTGGTTTATCTAGTCCTTTTTTTGTCTGATCTTATTCATGTTCTTGTTATTGCCCAGACTGAATATTAACCTCCCAACCAACTAAGAACAACCTCTCTGGCTCCCTAGCTCTAGGAATCCTTGCGGTTTCTTAGCCCCTGAGCCCAAAATTCCTAGCAACATCAATGCTCTGTGAGAGCTTCCCTAAAACCATTTCTCCAATTTCCTCCTTCTCCTCCTCCCCCTCTTGAAATTCAAAAATACTCAAACAGAAATAAGATCCTCTTCCAAGTCCTCCCCTTCTTTCTTATCCTCCTCTCTCAAATCCCCCCCATTAATTCCCAACAATCTTATCTCCCCATTAATTACTTCACCCACCTTTTAATAATAAAATAATAAAAGACTTATTAATATATTTTAATAATTAATTAAATTTAAATTAAAAACTATGATAAAATTAATCAATTTGGGTTGTTACATACACCCACCCTTTAAGAAACTTCGTCTCGAAGTTAGAGTAATTTACAATACAAGGGTAATGGCACATGATTCATACATCCGCATCAAATAATCAACATCATCAATTTAAAACACTTATACATACTAGTGTACATGTGCAAGGCATACATGTGTAGCTAGCGCATACAAGACTCGTACATGTACTAGTGAAAATAATTATCACACCTGAAGTAATTCTTGTATGCATCCAATCCAATCAACAAGACCATTCATTTCATAAAAGATATTAAACTATTTAAATGTTCAAGAAATTCCTCATTTACAATAATTTAGCACAAGCTACATTCACTTAGATAATTTTAGTTTAGTTAAGTGACGTAGACCTATCGGCCCTCGGGCCGAGATCCGCTCACAAGATCGTTCTATATGCCCTTCGAGCCGGATCGACTCTCTCAGATTTCTCTACTGGAATCCCCTTTCAAATTGATCCACAGGTTCTTTTCGCGGCTCGCAATCTCGCGAGTTCACGAGTCGTGGCTCCCAATTCTTCCTCTCCAAATCCGCGATACCCGAGATCGCGAGATGGGTATGGCCCTTTCTTCCGGCAGCGCCCTCCTTGCGCGACCATCGGCTAGGCTAAGAACTAGTGCCTTTCACCTCTTGTGCCTTCGCGAGTTCAAAGGTCCAACCTTGGCACCTTCTTTCTCGAACCCCCGAGAGGCGAGATTTGACTTTTCTCCTCTCGTTTTCGCTACTCGCGATTTCACGAGTCGAAGGCTCGAACTTTCGTTCCCTTATCTCCCGAGTCCCCGAGAGAGGAGAGGTCAACAAAGTGTTGACTCCTCTAGATGTGTGACGTGTGTCTGTCGGTCCACTTTCCGGGCCCACCTTGCAGTTCTGCCACGTGCCTCTTAGGTGCAACCTCGACACTTCGTGACTTCACTTCTCGCAACTTCAAGCACCCAAATCTTGGGCTCTCACCTGACGAACCTTCGAGTTCGCGAGATCCTCTGATCTCTGCCACCTGTCCTCCTTCGATGGACGGCTTAGATTACTTCGCGACTTCGCGAGTCCGAATGTTGAACTTCCGACTCTCCAACTCACGAAACCCCGAAATGGTCAACAAAGTCTGACTTCCGTGTTGGCGAGCACGCCACCTGTCCACTCTCAGATGGATGGTCTTAATCACTTCGCATCTTCTCCACTCGAGAAGTTGAATGACCTCCCTTTTTGACCACTGATGTCCGAGTCCCCGATACGGGTGATCTTGCGACACGTGTTCTTCTTCCAACAAACGGCTTAGATTCCTTTGCTATCTCAGGACTTCGCACCTCGCGACCTTGCGAGTTTTGATGCAAAGACTTCAACCTTTCAACTCACGAATCCCTGAGACCCGGTTCTGCGAGTGATCCAATGACCGATTTCTCTCAAGCTTTACGCTCGACAAATGCTTCTGTAACCTTCTCGCTCTTCTGCAAGATCGGACGACTTACAGGACCTCGTGAATTCTCCACGGAGAACTCCGACCGTCAAATTCCTCCTTGGTGACTTTTGCGAAATGAACAAAGTGTTCTCTTACATAACTTGTCCTCCTGCAAAACACCTTCTTTGCGCCTCCTTCCAATGCTTCAAGCACTAGCCCTCTTGAGCTTGATTGAAAAATTCCCAAGTCCCTTGGGGAAAATTCTTGCGTGCACTCCTTGCGGCAATTCCTCAATACTTCCAAGTATTGGACTTTTAAACTATACACCCCCTCCGCGACAACAGTCTTCCAACAATTTCTCAGGTTCGCAAACTCTGATACTTTACTCGGCCTACGCACACCTTGCACGACTCCTGTGCTCAACTTGCACTTCTGTGAGAATGAGAACAATTGTTATCCCTCCTGAGCTTTCAGAGATGAGCTCTGACTTCTGTCGATGCACACCTTGTAGACAATTTCGCTTCACTCCTTGCAGGAAAACTCTTGCTGAGATAGAGAAACAATTGAAACTCATTCTCTATTCTCCCTCTCTTCAAATTTCAAACATTTACATGAAATCATACATTCACACATCAAAGCAAATGTATAACAGGGAATAAACATCTATGAACATAACATTCACAATGCATACACAGAGAACAAATACGACACCATGAATTTGAATCGAAGCTCTTTATATTAATTCAAATCTCTGTACATGGGTGTTTTCAACTACAACTCTCTTCTCTCTTCTCTATGCTCTATGCTCATAATGCTGCTTATGTTACAATGATACAAATGAGGGTGTCTATATTTCGTTTCCCTCCGGCTCCTAAAATTGTATAATCTGAGAATTCAAAGCTACCTACTAACATTAACTAACATAAGTGCCTTCTTAGTCCTTCAGACGAGAGCGGGACACTCAAGGTCTGATTACAAATCAAGAAGTATGCCTCTCCTTAACTATTCAATTTACGTTTGGCGTATCCACTTCAAAAACATTCAAACAATTTTATCATGTGCCAAAATGCGTTGGTGCCTGCCCCACGCTTGCTTGACGTTGGTGATGCTCCTGCATCATTAAGTAAATATAAAGATACATATATACATATATTTTTCTTTTTCAAAAAGAGAAAATCAAATTTTTTTTCTATAAGGAGAAATCTCCACACACTTTCAACTACTTCTATTCATCCTTCCTCCCTAACTTACTTCTTTCTTCCATCCCTATCCTTCCTCTGCTGGACTATCTTGGAGCATCAACTATATTGACCTAACTCCAAATAGAACCCATAAGAGGAAGTGTCAAATCTCTTGACCAAGCTTCCCCAACAGACAACTGGCAGTCATCATCACACGTCTAGGGGAGCGTGAGGTATCACCGTCCTCCCATGACTTCAGGTTTCAAAGGATACACGGTGGGAAATGCCTCCACCCTTCTTAATAGGACTAGGGTCCACACCCTTCCATGGAACATATAGTGGCACTGTGTTGCTAGGAATTTTATCATCGTGTATTCAGTTTTAGGCAGTCTCACTACCTGAAAAAAAAACTACACTAGTCCACATATCATAGCAATGCATTCGAACCAACATAGTTTCACATACAAAGGTTAATACCATATTGTTTCTCGGTCGGTGTTCACGACATCAACCTTTTATTATCATTATCCTTTGGTTATTTCATAGCCCATTGACCTGCATATTAGTCTATAACACAAACTCATACATATCTATGCAGTATCATCATGTAAATGCATTTAATCATATTCTCAATCTGGTATCCACGTACCAACAACTTAAATGCCAAAATTTTAAAGTTAGAAATAGATTGCATCATATCCATCATAATTCAAATAACAATAAACATTCATAGAATTGACATCAACATAGGTCCATATGTCTTAAAAGTTCAAGTGTATCATTAATAGTTTTACAGTGAATAGAAAATAAAGGTGATTAGGCCTTAGGTAATTCTAGCTGTCTAAGTCAAAAGGTGGCATTACGTACACCCAACCTTTGAGAAAACATATTCCCGAGGTGCTCAAAAGTGAGGGATGATCTCCTCGTAAGGTCTCGACATTCTCCCAAGTAGCAGATCCTATGGAGAGCCTGGTTATTTTTAGGACTCAAACTAATTAAAAACGTTTTCTAAAATTTAGTTTAAAATTTATTTCATGAGTTTCTTATACTTGGAATAAACCAGGAATAGAGAGTAACAACATAATAATATCAACAACAACAACAAAATAATGATAACAACAATATAATAATGATAATAACAACATATACATACCTCCACCTGCCGGTTGGTTTATCTAGTCCTTTTTCTGTCTGATCCTGTTTATGTTTTTGTTCTTGCCCAGACTGAATATTAACTTCCCAACCAATTAGGAACAACCTCTTCGGCTCCCTAGCTCTAGAAATTCTTGCAGTTTCCTAGCCCCGGAGCCCAAAATTCCTAGCAACACCAGTGCCCTGTGAGAGCTTCCCAAAAACCATTTCTCCAATTTCCTCCTCTCCCTCTTGAAATTCATAAATACTCAAACAAAAATAAGATCCTCTTCCAAGTCCTCCCCTTCTTTCTTATCCTCCTTTCTCAAATCCCCCTAATTAATTCCCAACAACCTTATTCCCCCATTAATTCCCAACAACTTTATCTCCCCATTAATTACTTCACCCACATTTTAATAATAAAATAATAAAAGACTTATTAATATATTTTAATAATTAATTAAATTTAAATTAAAAACTATGATAAAATTAATCAATTTGGGTTGTTACAATTGGACATTAGACTTAGCCATTGTGCTTATTAGATAACCAGTCATTCATTGGATGAGTTATAAGAGAAATCCCTCTCTGGGTTGGAAGGGATATATTTCAATTTAAAAGTTGGTTTGTGGTTACCTTTGAGTTTTCCTCTCACAGCCAAGGAAAATTACGGAGTGATAATAAGCGACATTCATTGTATTAGATAACCAATTATTCATTGAATGAGTTATAAGAGAAATCCATTTCTGGATTTGAAGGGTTAGATTCCAATCTGAAAGTTGGTTTGTGGTTACTTCTGAGTTTTCATCTCATAGCCAAGGAAAACTACGGAGTGATAATAGGTGACGACAAGATAACACTATGTTAGGGTTATCACGGTTGTCTGTCAACATCACTTCCCTTGTTAGCGCCATGTTCAAATTTTAAATTTTCTCTTCAACATCCTATAGTAAGAATAAGAATATTACTGATTGTGGTGGACATCCTAAATCCATTACATATATTCTAATGTAATTTCCAAACCCATTGTTGAATACTTGGAATTATTATTGTGTGAAAGTGGGCTTTCTTTTGATGTTGTCATAGAGCTATTGCACTTAGGAATAAAGGCAAATGTTTAACTTGTGATTTTGGGTGAGGAAAGAGATTTATGAACATTTTCAATAGAAGATAGAAGGGGAAATACCTGTTGATCCGTTAGTCCATAAAATAGATGGGTTTCTTCTGTTTGCAGATTAAATTCAAATACCATAGTGGCAAGATTTCACTCCACACTCCAAGCGATCCAAGGATTAGCTGTGTGCCTTATTCAAACTTTTCATGTGATGACGATCAACAAATAAACCAATGTTCCAATGTATTTTTATTTGAAACAAGATAGAATGGAGTTTCTTTTATTTGATCCCTCTCTCGCCATATGTTGGTTTTAAAACTAATTAATTTTTATTAATAAAATTTTAAATTATTTGATATAATGTCACTTGTAAATTCTCAAGCATTAAGTTTCTAAAAATCACAGGGATTGATGTTAATAAATTATTTTTCACATATTATAAATCATGAGATCTGTCACTTTTGGTAGATGACATAAATGATATAGTTAAAGTTTTCCACAAACTTTCCACTAAGAAAATTAATAAATTTGTTAAATACCTAAATTAAAAATTAAAAATTAGTTTTCTTTAATCATTTCATACTTATTAATATTTTACTGAGAGATCGAGTTCAAATTTTTTGTTCACTTTGATATTAAATTCTTCATCCGATGGTTGATTCCATGAGATTTTTATGGCAAGAAATTATTTTAGGGAAAATGGAAAATAAGACTCTCAAATTGAAATTATTCAAGGATTTGGAATAATCCTTAAGATAAATATCATTCCCTTGCATATATTGCAGTGCCAAATCCACTCCAATGTCAGGTAAAATTGGATTAGATTGGAAAAAACAATTTTTTTTTCCATTGGATTGTAGATGGAAATAAATAAAGATCAAATGAACACAACCTACATGAAAATGAACACAACCTACATGAAAACCACATGATAAATTTGCATTTCACATATGCATACCTTGAAATTTGTTTTCAGTAAAGATTTCTCAAGATGGAACCAATGACACTCTTCTGACTCAATGAAAACTAAAATTACCTCACTGAAAACTACCCTGTTTTCAAGACTGTACCTGTTTTCAAGACTAGTGCACAGGTTTAGCAATAGTGTTCATTGGTAGAAATACTACTAATTCATATTCATGTAGTTGTTATCTAGTCATATTTTTTTATCCTTGGACTAAATTAGTTGTTTAAGTTAGTCATTTTTAGTTGTGTCACTTAAAATTGCTTCAATTTGGTATTATTTAACTTAATAAAACTATCGTAACTAACATTTTTGGTCACATAATCACTAATTATCCAATTTTTACTAATGTATGGAGACATAAAATGTTTTACTATCACCAACAGTGTGACCAAATAAAGGTATTGGAAAGGACCCTTAAAGGACGTCACACAAGTGCCACTAAAATGAAATTGGTGACAATCCTTTAATGCTCCTCACCAAAAGTGTTGTTTAAACTAGCTTTGACAACGAGCCTTAATGAACCATTACTAAAGGCACTTATAGTGATGGTCCTTTAAGGAACATTTCCATAAGTACCTTTGATGATGACCTTATAATGCTTGTCAAATGTTTTGGAAAAATCCCTTGTTAAATGACATGTCATATGTTGTTACTGACTATTGTACCTTTCCTCATTTTAAATATTTTCATATGCCGCTGCACGTCACTTTTTATCCTTACATAATTCCCTACCATTATGGGAAACAATTATCACCTTTTATGTGACATGGATACAACCATCACTTTCCCCACATTCCAAATCATGCCATTTATTTCAGGCTATATAACCTTGCTACGTGTACATCTTAACAAAGCTGCAAAACTCTAAGCCTCCTTGCTTGTAACACCCTGTTTTCCCCCATGATTGTAATTTTGCTAAGATTTTATATAATGTGATTAGGAAGCTTGTATTATGTTTTGATTAATAAAAAACACTAAAAAACTGACGCAAAGGGAAAATCCTTGAAAGTATTGGCCATGATACACAAGTGGGAATTGATGAAGAAAGAATTGGTGAAGTGGGTTGGTTAGGTGGGAAATAGAAAGCTTGCTTAGCAAGCCAACTTATGCTTGAAAAACATTAACACACACCTTCCAATGCACCCAGGGTTTCATGGAGGTGCGTGACCATTTATAGAAGTCAGATTGATGGTTGAGGCAGTTAATAACTACTGACAATCCTGGTTTCTTGAAGAAGGAAAAGGATCAACTGAAATAACGTGACGAACAATACACCATGGATTTTCCCCTTAAGGAATTCATACCCCAAAAAATAGGTCACGTCCATAGGAAGTCATGGGAAACCCAAGGAGAATGGGGAAGATGAGACCAAAATTGGAAAGGAACAAGAAAAAGGGGGGGACAGACAAACATACATGTTGGTTACCAAGAATGGTATCGAGGAGAGATTAGTAGACACGAGTATGTGCATAGAGAAGAGCACAAAGAAGACTCGAGAAGAGACAATCTGAGAAATAAAAATTGAGTAGTAGGCTCACAGAGTAGATGTGCAGTGAATAGAGATGTTCATTGGCACATTGAAGATAAAAGAAATTGGAGAGATTTCCTTGAAGAAAATAGGAAGCTCGTCCAAAATATTGATGATCACCCTAAAATAGAGAATACTCGGATCTATATTGGAGTAATAGAGGGTTTCACCTTGGTATTTATTGGAAAAAAATCGACACTGGTAAGGGGAGATCACCAAGGGAATGTCTAGTAAAGAAGGGGTTCCCTTGTGTAGAGGAAATCCATTTGGAAGGTACCTGAAATACATATGGAATCCCTGAGCTCACTGGGAAGGGGGAACACATACTATGGTCAGTGGAGGAAGAAGAGTAACCTTCCAGGATCATACTAAATCTGCGAAACCAATTGAATTGTTCCCCTTGTGGTATCATGGATTGGCATGGGGGTGGCATGATGTAGGAAGGAACTCTACAGTATGGCCTAAGGTTGGGAGGAAATGCAACCCGTAATATTCCAGATATAAAATAGAATGAAAAACATAAATAATTAGCTAGAAATGGAAGATGAACAACAATATAACCAAAACAACACCATAATAATACCAAAATGATACTAGAATAGCACCAGAAAGAACACTTTGATTACTGAGAGCAATGTTCACTTGCCTCTTCTAGGGGGAAACCTCCAACAGAGTAGAACTCTATTACAATAATATTCAAGACAAAAGTTCTCATACCCTTGACTCCTGTTTATACTAAATATATCTATCAAAAGAACCATCTAGAGGAAGACCCTTCTAGAAGAAGAAGCTTCTATTAGGTCTTCTTACATTGGACTTATTCTTCCTTATTTCTCGGCCTTATTAATATTGACCTTTATTACATGGAAATATATTATTCTACCTACGTGAGGTGTTAGGTCCCTAACATGCCCTCCCCCTTAAAAACAACCTTGTCCTCAAGGCTTTAAATGGGGAAATTGTTGTAGAATGGTAGCTGGTTCCTAAGTGGCATCTGCTGGAGTTGTATATTTCCACTGGACTAACACTTCCTTTATGATGCACTGAAGAAGACGACGTTCATGCTGGTCCAAAACTGCTTGTGGCTGTAGCCAAATGGAGCCTTCTTCATCAAACTCGGGAAGGTTGGTTTGAGTTTGGCAATTAGTTCCAATCACCTTCTTTAAGCAGGAAACATGAAAAATATGATGGAGCTTAGAATGACTGGGTAAAGCTAACTGATAGGACACCTGTCCCACATGCTTGAGAATGGTATAAGGACCATAAAATTTGGGTGCCAGTTTCTGATAATGGTCAGCCTTGAGGGAATTTTTCTTTCTACAAATTGGCCTTCAGAGTGACCTTGATCTGCTTGTTGCTTCATGCAATTATGGGCCATGACCAAATTCTCTTTGAGGGTACAAAGAATAGCCTCTCGAACTATAAGCGTTTGGTCAACCGCCTGGACCTTTGAGACACCTGACAAATATGAGAGAACTGAAGGTGGCTTTTGTCCATATACCGTGTTGGCCCTTGGTTATGTAAGGAAGCAAAGATTAAGGAAGATAAAGCATCAAAGAAGATGGACCGTGGAAAACTCAGCGAGTGGAGTAAGACACCAACGTATGCTTTAGAGCACCTCGCGGAAAGAAGGAAGAACAGGCTGGCGAAGCCTTGAAAACGCAGATCAAGTGGACCTAGGGTTTTGGATCTAGGGTTTTGATACCTAGACTGTAGTCATGTAATGTATAAATAAAGGTCTAGAAGAGTTGAGAGGGTTGTTCGTTGGTTAATGTTGGTTGTTGTTCATTGTCAATTGTTGTTAAGAGAAATATCGAGTCTGTGTTGTAAGATATTCAGTTGGGTGCGAAGATCAACCCTACAACTGGGTGCACAGGGAGGGAAGAGAAAGAGAGAAAGAGAGAGAGATCTGCAACTAAGTGCATAGATAGAACTGTATGTTTTCATCTAATATATCAAGAAATGTAGTTCTGTGGATGTAGCCCTAGGGAGAGGGTGAACCACGTATATCTTGTTCTTATTTGTGATTTCTGCTGTGTTATTATTTGTCATCTAATATGTTGTTACTGCATTGTTGTGTTAGATTAGAGATATAAATTGTGAAGTAATCTTAGGAATGGTAAAGAATATCTAGATTGTTTTGCGTTGTTGTTTGGGAATCACTCTGCATTTCCTCTAGGTTTAGACACCTATGTCCTACAACCCTCTATTGCTACTTCGGGTGAGACTGCATCTGCTTCGCAGGTGTTGCCGAAAGGGCCAATAGTTAGGGCTTGTTGGTGTGTTGTTAGAGCTGAACCCTAGGTTTGCCCCTATGCCAACAAATGGTTCCGTTGTCGGGACCAGGATCTTTTTGAGGGAATGTCAAGGTGGTTGCCATCGAAGACAAGAATTCAGAAGTGGATAGAAGAACAAGAAAGGGACTTCACTGAAGCTCAGAACAAGAACCCTAGCATTAGTACATAAGACTGGTTGGGGAGGTACATATTTACTGACATACATAAAATTTTCTTTGGAGGAGTTCATAAAGAGTTATACGAGTGGTTAGCCAGATTAGCAGATACCCAGTTTGAGATCAGATCTAGACCACCTGTGGTTTGGACAATGACGCTGATCAAGAAGGTCAAGAGAGTTGATAACATTGTTTCTAGAGAAGTGGATCTCTTTTTTAATAGAACTATTGGAGGGTACATTACTGGGTTTTCTATTGACAGAGTCGAATCGTATAGTCAAGCAGAGAGGTATTTCTTTAAGGGACCTAGAGAAAAGTTCTTAAACTTTTTAAAGCTGAGGATTAAGATGCTATTGCATGAGAAGAATATCCTGAAGATACAATAAAGCTAATGTTCAAGAATTTAGACAGTGACAATGACATAGAGGCTGGACACACGCGCAGTGGTAGACCATTCAGAGAGTTTCCTATTGCAAACCTATTTAAGAAAAACTATGGAGATGAGGGATTATACGGTGGAGAAGAAACATATCTAACAGACGAAGAGTACTCAGAGTCCGCAAGAACAGAGGAGGTATAGAACGAAGAACTTCGCCAAGGAGAACCAGAAACTTCAGGATCTGTGCCTACTGTCGAAGTAAGTACTATTACTCCTTATGTTGTTTTAACAACATTAAGTAACCAGAGTAAAGAGAGTTGTTAGAGAAATCAGAGTACTGTTACCAGTAATTTAGTACATACTCAATCGAGAGACCAAGAAATGTCTATGGTAGATGAAATGAGGTTACCTATCTTTAGAGGAGATGGATCTGAAGATCCCGAATGAAGATGTTAAGAGAACTCAGTTTAGTAATACCTTGAGGGACCAAGAACTTAGTTGGTATATGAAGTTTTCTTCAGGACCTGGACAACCTAAACCGGTGAATGAAATTAAGACTGCGTTGAGTGCAAAATTCAAGAAACCTAAGTCGGAGTCACAATGTATTACAAAGTTGAAGGAAATCAAGTAGAAGGTGATTGAACTTGTTTGGGAGTTTGATCAGAGGTTTAAGACTCTGACAGGTCGTTTGAGTTTTCGGATCCCAGACGAACATAATAAAGAATGGTTCATCGCTGCTCTCCTGCCACACATCAGAGTTCCCCTAATGCAACATAAGGTTGCTTCACAGGCTGAAGCATTAGAGATCGCCATGAAATTAGAAGCAACCCCTGTAGGAGAATCCCATCTAGGTATGAGTTAGATTCTAAATCAGTTAACCAATTTATCTTTACAGGTCGAAAATATGAAGCAATACAAAGTAAAGGAGAAAAGAGAAGATATCTAGTATATCAGATGTAAATCAGAGGGCCATGACAAAGAGCATTGTCCCCTATTTCATGAATACTTGGCCTCTAGAGCACCTAGTCCTTTGAAGCAGGCTACTGTACCCTGGTGCAAGGTATGTAGAACTAGACATCACCTTGGTGAATGTTATTATATGAAAAAGTATGTCCAGACACCTACCAATATTTATTGCACATTCTGTAAATCTGTGGGGCATGATGAGAAGGTTTGTAGGGCTTATGATCTCATGCATGAAAGATCAAGGGATACATATAGGATTCAAGGAGAAGTACAACAAGAAGGAAACAATGCGCAGTTCAACTCCCCAGGAAGAGGAAACTTCAACCCTGGTGGCGGATTCAGAGGAAGAGGACGAGGAGGAGGTATGGGACGAGGTCGAGGTTAGATTATTTGCTACAACTGCACCCAACTAGGACATTTGGCAAGGGATTGTCAGAACCCTTGTACTACTTGTAATTACTATAATTCGTTTGATCATGTCATTGAAGATTGTCCAGTATTGTTAGTCAAACTATAGGAGAGACGAGGAGGAAACCAACAAGTACAACTAATATCAGTTGAACCTCGCGGGGAGGACCCTAGAGTCGCTATCATTACTAGAGGAGGCGTTGTTACAGGCGAAGACAGGGTAACTCCAAGAAAAATTACAGAAGGATTAGGGATCAAAAGAGCTGCAAAGAAGGCACAATTATTTGATCCAAGGAGAGAGAGGCATACTTTTGATGAAGCCAGGAAAGAATTTGTAGAAGAACAAGCTTCTTCATCTAAGGTACAACCAAAAGTGAAGGAATGTGAAATGCCACCAACATTTGATCAGTTTGCTCTAGCTAGACAAGGAAAAAAGGTAAGCAAGCTCATGGACTTCTTATATACTTGTATCAATTTGATTAAATATGAAAAAGCTGTGCAGGAATTACAACACCCGGTGAGACAATATGAAATTGGGAGAATAGATCCTATGCTGAGTAGAGCTGTGAATCAAGCATCAAGGAAAAGAAGGAAAAACAAGGAATTACACCTTAGTGCCTAGATTGGAGACTAAGATGTGGACTATGTGGTCCTCAACTTGGGATTAGAGGTAAATGTTATGACAAAGCAGACTTGGGCACTGATGGAAAACCTAGAGTGATTTACTCTCCTATCAGGCTTAGGATGGCTAATCACAGGCGGTGAACCCCTTTGGAAGACTAGAGCATGTACCTGTAGACATCGATAGGGTAAAGACATTTGCAAAGTTCGAAGTGATTGAAATTGTTGATGATAGTTTTCCTTATCCTGCGTTGTTAGGAATTGATTGGGATTTCAACAATTTGACTTTCGTTGACCTAAAGAAGAGAAGAATGATGTTTGAAGGTAATGGCCTGAAGGTCATTGCACCTCTAGACTCAGATGAAGGTCAAAGATACACAAAAGCTATCAATGAAGAAGACCGAGCATATGAGCTAGAGAACATCTATACATTGACAACAAGACAACAAGATTACATTAATCCTACAACAGATGGAAATCTCAGCTGGCGAAGTGAAAGTGCATGTTCATCAGATTCAGAAGAAGCATTGGAAAATTGGCAGAATAGAATGTATGAAGTCTCTACACAGAGGTGTGTCAGACTGACCATATTAGTTCACTGGATCGATACAGAAGTAAGTAATCTTCCTACATTTGATGGTTTGAATCATTTAGAGACATTTCTAGCTGAATTCGAGAAAATTGTACCAATACAACAAAGGATGTTGGCATTGGATGAAGCCCTAAAAGAAACACCATCTATATGGTGGGGATCACACAAGAGGAACATCGCTAAGTGGGTAGAGTGTCACACCTTATTGACAGTGCACTTTTCAGACCAAGCTGAAGGATGCGAAGTTCATTAGACATGCTAGAGTTGTCCTAAGGACCACATGGGAAGTTGTGAGGAGACTTGGAGCAACATTCCTAAAGAACAGTGGGTGCATAAGTTCATTAACACCTTGGATACTATGCCTATCAATTGGTATCTTCAAGAAGAATTGTGCCTTATCACTACAGACTGGTATGGATTGAATTAGAACTTTATAGCTACTTTTTTATTTGAGAGTCAGTTCCCTATAGTATATCAAACATTACAAATTATAAGACAAAAGGTCTTTGAGGGGGCACCTAACCTCCCTTTTACCCAAGAAGGAGATGAATGGATTGCGCCTCTTCAGTAGTTATAGGATTTCTACAATATTAATGTTTATGAGGATGATGACCCTAGGGATGTAAACATTTTAGAAATTGAAGGACAAAGGGACATAGAAGGACCAGGAATTGAATTACCCTTTGTGGGACAACCCATTAAAATTAAGAAGGTAAACATTGGAATAGAGAAAACACCTAAGTTAGCAAATGTGGGAGACTATTGGGATGATTCTACTATTAGCAAGATCACAAAGTTGTTGCATGAATATTAGGATTTGTTTTCAACCAAGTTCACATACATGAAGGGCATTAAAGGGACCATGGGAGAAATGAAGATCCCCTTGAGAGCATATGAAAGACCTATCAAACAGAGACCTTACAGACTGAATCCCAAATACAAGCAGAAAGTTAAGATTGAATTGGATAGAATGATGGAAGAAGGAATCATAGAACTTGTTGAAGAATCTGAATGGATTAGCCCTATGGTGGTCCAGGATAAGAAGTCAGGAGAAATTAGAATTTTTGTAGATCTAAGTAAGTTGAACGATGCATGTCTACATGATCCATTCCCCACACCTTTTACTGCTGAGGTTCTAGATAATGTAGGACATGAGGTCTACTCATTCACAAACAAATTCTCAGGTTATCACCAGATCATAATCACTAAGGAAGACCGACATAAGACTACATTTGCAATAGAATGGGGTTCTTTTCAGTATACTGTGATGCCTTTTGGGTTGAAGAATGCACTAGCCATATTTTCTAGGGTCGTGGTCGAAGCATTTAAGGACTTATTACACAAGTTCCTGGAAGCTTATTTTGATGATTGGACTGTATTTAGCCTACTGAAAGACCATATTGAATGTTTAAGATTGATGTTAGATAAGTGAAGGCAATGTCAGATTGCCTTGAATTTTACAAAATGCATTTTCTTTTCACCCTTTGGAGTGGTGCTAGGGCACATTATGTGTAAGAAGGGGTTGTTGGTGGATCCTTACAAGATTGCCATTATTCTTGATCTACCTCCTCCCACTTCGGTTAGACAGTTGCACACTGCATTAAGACACACTGCATACTATAGGAAGTTTATTAAGGGTTATGCACAGATAACAACACCCATGGAGAAGCTATTAAAGAAAGATATAAGTTCCAATGGACAACAGAATGCCAATAGAGCTTCGACACACTAAAGAAGAAAATGGTCACTGCGCCTATTTTGGTTTTTCCAGATTGGAGTAAGGAGTTCAATGTTCATGTCGATGCTTCATCAATTGCATTTGGAGCAGTCTTAGCACAACCGGGTGCAGGAGATATTGACCACCCTATAGCCTTTGCCATGAGGAATCTTTCTACAGCTAAAAGGAACTATACTATGACTAAAAGAGAAGGCTTAGCTATGGTATATGCACGGAAAAATTTTAGACACTATTTGCTGGGAGGACATTTTAAGATGTTCACTGATCATTTTTCATTAAAGTACTTAGTCAACAAGCCAGTGTTGGGGGGAAGAATATGCAGATGGGTACTACTATTCCAGGAGTATGGCTTTGAAATTGTGGTCAAGCCAGGAAGAGTGAATAAAGGACCCGATCACTTATCCAAGTTGGAACATGGAGATGAACCTACCAGTTTGGAGGATACACTACCAGATGCACAGTTGCTAGCCATCAGAAAATTCGATGATCACTTCACCGAGATAGTTCAGTTCTTGTCCACAGGAATGGTACCTCACGCATATACAGTCATTCAGAAGAAACAATTGGTAGTCCATGCTGCCAAATTTCAACTCATAGCTAGACAGTTGTATAAGATGGGACCATATGAGATCTTGAGGAGATGCATTATGGAGGAAGAAAGACCATTAATTCTTGCAGAAGCACATGAAGGCATTGCAGGAGGACATTATGGAGGGAAAGAAACAATGCAAAAGGTTCTTAGAGATGGCCTCTGGTGCCCTACTTTACACAAGGAAGCTAAGGTATACTACAGAGCCTGCAATGTATGTTAAAAAGTAGGAAAGCCTTCTAGAAGGGATGAGATGCCTTTGGCACCACAATTAACATTAAGAGTATTCGATAAATGGGATATTGACTTTGTGGGACCTATTGACCCACCAGGAAGGTGCACATGAGCTAGATACATTATCACTGTGACAAAATATTTGACCAGATGGGTAGAAGCAAGAGAAGTTAAGGATTGTAGTGCAGCCATAGTTGCGCAGTTCATCTTTGAGGATATCATAGCCAGATTTGGATGCCCGAAGATACTTATGAGTGATCAAGGCACACACTTCATCAACAAAACTATTGAAGCCTTGACTCAGGAATTTGAAGTTCACCATCAGAAGAGCACTCCATACCACCCACAGGAGAATGGTACATTCGAAGCTTTCAATAAGATCTTGGAGACAATGTTGACTAAGATTTGCAGTGTTAACAGAGATGATTGGGATTTAGGAATTCTAGTAGTACTATGGGCCTATAGAACTACTTGCAAGAAGTTAACAATTCATACCCCCTTTAAGTTGGTATATGGCGTGGAAGTAGTAGTACCTATGGAATACTTGGTTCCTATTTTAATAATTGCAACATTCATAGGTATGGAGGACACTGTCACTGCTCAAGACAGGCTTGCACAGTTGCTAGAGTTATAGGAAGACAGGTTTATTACAGGATTTCATCAGCAGGTACAAAAAGAAAGAGAAAAGGCTTACCATGACAGACATATCAAGATGAAAGCATTCAAGCAAGGAGATTTGGTACTTGTGTATGACAAGAAGTTCATGAAGCATCCAGGCAAGTTAAGGACACATTGGCTTGGGCCATTTGAGGTTGCCTATATTACATAAGGAGGAGCTGTGTAGTTGAAAACCCTTAATGGAGAATGGAAGGATGGACTAGTAAATGGGAGTCGGTTGAAATTGTATTACGACAACCAGCTGCCTCACAAATCTCAGTAGAACCAAAAGAAGAAGGGTCTAGGTACTAGGTGTAGTTGAAACTGGGTACCAGACACATAAAAGATAGTCTGCACACGATAGGGAGGGATAGAGATGAAAGCACAAGCTGCTCCACACAGTTTGCAGTCGAAGTGATAGAAAAGGTTCAGTTTTGGAGTGACTCGAGATGAGTCACATGTGAGTGCTGGGGGCATGTTGGCCCTTGGTTATGTAAGGAAGCAAAGATTAAGGAATAAAGGTGAAGTACGAATTGTGTGAAAGGCACATGAATCGAGGAAGGGTTGAAGTGGGTAAAGAAGTAGAAAAGAAGGAGCGAAGTAAAGGAAAAGCTAGCCATTGGAAGAGAAGATCAAGGAAGATAAAGCATCAAAGAAGACAGACTGTGGAAAAATCAACAAGAGGAGGAAGAAACCAATAGATGATTTGGAGCACCTCGTAGAAAATAAGGAAGACAGGCTTGCACAGTTGCTAGAGTTATAGGAAGACAGGTTTATTACAGGATTTCATCAGCAGGTACAAAAAGAAAGAGAAAAGGCTTACCATGACAGACATATCAAGAAGAAAGCATTCAAGCAAGGAGATTTGGTACTTGTGTATGACAAGAAGTTCATGAAGCATCCAGGCAAGTTCAGGACACATTGGCTTGGGCCATTTGAGGTTGCCTGTATTACATAAGGAGGAGCTGTGTAGTTGAAAACCCTTAATGGAGAATGGAAGGATGGACTAGTAAATGGGAGTCGGTTGAAATTGTATTACGACAACCAACTGCCTCAAAAATCTCAGTAGAACCAAAAGAAGAAGGGTCTAGGTACTAGGTGTAGTTGAAACTGGGTACCAGACACATAAAAGATAGTCTGCACACGATAGGGAGGGATAGAGATGAAAGCACAAGCTGCTCCACATAGTTTGCAGTCGAAGTGATAGAAAAGGTTCAGTTTTGGAGTGACTCGAGATGAGTCACATGTGAGTGTTGGGGGCATGTTGGCCCTTGGTTATGTAAGGAAGGAAAGATTAAGGAATAAAGGTGAAGTACGAATTGTGTGAAAGGCACATGAATCGAGGAAGGGTTGAAGTGGGTAAAGAAGTAGAAAAGAAGGAGCGAAGTAAAGGAAAAGCTAGCCATTGGAAGAGAAGATCAAGGAAGATAAAGCATCAAAGAAGACAAAATGTGGAAAAATCAACAAGAGGAGGAAGAAACCAATAGATGATTTGGAGCACCTCGTAGAAAATAAGGAAGAACAAGCTGGCGAAGCCCTAAAAACGTGGATCAAGTGGACCTAGGGTTTTGGATCTAGGGTTTTGATACCTAGACTATAGTCATGTAATGTATAAATAAAGGTCTAGAAGAGTTGAGAGGGTTTTTCATTGGTTATTGTTGTTTTTTGTTCATTTTTGATTGTTGTTAAGAGCAATATTGAGTGTGTGTTGTAATATCTTCAGCTGGGTGAGAAGATCAACCCTGCAGCTGGGTGCCCAGGGAGGGAAGAGAAAGAGAGAAAGAGAGAGAGATCTACAGCTAAGTGCACATATAGAACTGCATGTTTTCATCTAATATATCAAGAAACACAGTTCTGTGGACGTAGCCCTAGGGAGAGGGTGAACCACATATATCTTGTTGTTCTTTGTGATTGATGCTGTGTTATTTTCCATATGATATGCTGTTACTGCATTGTTGTGTTAGATCAGAGATATAACTTGCAAAGTAAGCTTAGGAATGGTAAATAATATCCAGATTGTTTTGCATTGTTTTTTGGGAATCACTCTACATTTCCTCTGGTTGTAGACACCTATGTCCTGCAACCCCCTATTGCTGCTTCGGGTGAGACTGCATCTGCTTCACAGGTGTTGCCGAAAGGGAAAGTAGTTAGGGCTTGTTGGTGCACTGTTAGAGCTAAACTTTGGGTCTGCCCCTGTGCCAACATACCGCTTCAAGAGGAGTCATGCGGGTAGCTGTATGGTACGAAGTTTTGTACCACCATTTAGCTAGTGGTAACCATTGATCCCATTGATTTTTCCTTTCCAATTCAAAACACCTCAAATATATTTCCAAACACTTGTTGACTACTTCAATTTGACCATCAGTCTGGGGATGATAAACTATTTTGAGATGTAATTGGGTGCCTTGTAGCTTGAACAGTTCTTGCCAAAAATTGTTGGTCAAAGTTGGGTCGTGATCATAAACAATAGAATGCGGCATTCCATGAAGCTTGAAGACCTGATCCATGAAAATTTGAGCCACAATGGATGTTGTAAATGGGTGTTGAAGAGCACATAAATAAGAATACTTGGAAATACGATCAACTACCACCATTATGACTGATTTATTTCCCGATTTAGGTAAGCCTACAATAAAATCCATAGAGATATCCCACCAAATAGCAGGTGGAATTAAAAGCAGTTGTAATGTGCCAGGAGATTTGACTGTTTCTTCCTTGTTGCATTGACACACATCACATTCAACCAAAAAATTATGAACCTTTCGTTTCATACCATCCTAGAAAAAAGAACATTTGACCTGGTCATAGGTTTTGGTAAACCCAGAGTGCCCAACTGTGGGTGTAGTTTGAAGCTCAAAAAGTACCGTGGATTTAATTTTTGACTATTTACGTAAATACAAACAACCTTTGTATCAAATCTCATCATTGAGCCAAGAGTACCCTGGGGAAACTGGAGAATTGGATTGCAATTGTTGTATCAGATGTGAACTTTTGGGATCATGTAGCCATTCTCAGTGAACAAGTTGGAGCCAATCTGGTACAATGAAGGAGAGAGAAAAAAGGGACCTTTCATCTTCATATTTTCTAGAAAGTGCATCAGCAACCACATTGTCTTTGCCTTTCTTGTAAATGATCTCATAATCATATCCAAAGAGATTAGTCACCCATTTTTGTTTCTTTGGGGAGGAAATGCGTTTTTCTAGAAAATACTTGAGGCTTTGATGACCTGTCTTAATTTGGAAGCGTTGTCCCAATAGAGAAGGGCACCAAAGATCCACGCAATGTAGAATATCCAACATTTCCTTTTCATAGTTTGATTTGGCCAAATTTTTCTCGGACAATTGTTTGCTGGTAAAGGCCAAAGACCGACCCTCTTGCATAAGGACAGCACCAATTCCTTTCCCGTAAGGATCACATTCCAGGACAAAGGTCTTTGTGAAATGAGGAAGGGCTAGGACTGGGTTGGTACACATGGCCATCTTCAAGGTTTGAAAATCCTGAGCAACTGCTGGAGTCGAAGTGAAAGAATTATTTTTAAGGAGTTTAGTGAGAGGTGCCACAATATTTCCATAATTATTAACAAACTTGCGATAATAACCCGTTAAACCCAGAAATCAAGACAAGATTTTGAGAGTCTTTAGGTGAGAGGCCAATCTTGCATACCTTCAATCTTTTTAGGATCCACCCTAATGTCGGCCTTGCCAACAAGATGACCCAAGTACTCAACTTTCGAGGTGCCAAAATAACATTTAGATTGTTTGAGGAAAAGTTGGTGCTGAGATAGTAGATGGATAACTCGATCCACATAAGAAGATGGGATATCTAGGTTTTACTATAGATGAGGATATCATCAAAGAAAACTAAGAAAAAATGATGGAGAAAAGGACGAAAGACATGATTCATGAGGCTTTGGAAAGTGGAGGGAGCATTACAAAAGCTAAAGGGCATGACCAAAAACTCACAGTGGTCCTCATGAGTTCTAAATGTAGTCTTAGGAATGTCTTCTTCTTTCATACAGATCTGGTGGTAGCCAGAACGAAGATCAATTTTAGTAAAGAACTGGGCACCACTCAATTCATCCAAGAGGTCATCAATGATGGGAATGAGAAATTTGTCTTTAATGGTGAGTTTGTTGAGGGCACAAAAGTCAGGACGCATGTGCTAAGAACCTTATTTCTTAAGGACAATGACCACAATAGAAGAGTAGGGGATCGTACTAGGGAGGATAACACCTGGGTTGAGCAGTACTTGAACAATTTTCTCAATTTCATTTTTTTGGGAAAATGGGTGACGATAGGGACTTATATTGGGAGGAAGGCTTCCTGGGAAAAGGGGAATGGAATGATAATGAACACTAAGGGAAGGATGGATTCCCTGGGGAGTGGAAAAAATCACTTGATGTTTAGAGAGGATGGATTGGAGGTCCTGCGACACAAAGGGTGTCTCAGTTGCTTGTATGGCATGGAGTTGGGAAATAATGCCAGAATGACCTTTTTTGAGCATCTTTTCCATGCGATGGGAACTGATGATCTCCAGGGAACCGATGGTGATGCCTTGGAACTTATATTGTTGGCCCTCTTGGTCAAATTGCATGGTTAATTCCTTAAAATCCATGAGAATGGGACCCAAATTCCTTAGCCATTCTGCACCCAACAAAATGTCACAACCACCCATGCTGATAGAAAACATATGAGATTTCAGGTGGTATTCACCAATTTGGAGACACACATTTTCACAACGCCCTCCACATTTCATGGACCCGCCATTGGCAATCATGATTTGAAAATTATTGACTACATGGATATAGAAATTAGTTTCTTGGGCAATGCGGTGATGAATAAAATTTTGGGTGCTTCCACTATCAACAAGAATGATGACCTTCTATGCTTGATGTAACCAATTAGCTTGAGGGTTTGGGGAGAAGAGAAGCCAGTGAGAGAATTTAGGGAAATGGCCATTTCTACTTCAGGAGGGTCTAAGGGAGGGGTTATGTTAGTGGGTTCAGGTGACACATACACAAGGGGAGCCTCAACATCCTTGGATATGGCCATAAAAATATTTTGTTCCTTACACTTGTGTCCCCAAAAATATTTCTCATCACAATTATAACAATGGCCTTTGAGTTAGCGTTCATCCATTTCGTCCCTGGTCAATTTCTGGATCTTTAGTGGAGTAGAAGGAGGAGTGGGAGTTACTAGTTTAGTGTGAGGAATAAAGGATGGTTTTCGGTTTTGAGAAGAGACAACTTGTTTTGCTTCCTTATCTCTTTTAGTAGTGTCCACCCAACTCTAAGGCTGAACCATTAGGACATGGGAACAAATCTCATCCTTGAGGCCAATGATAAAACATTCTCAGAAAAAAAGCATCAGACATGCCCTTTGTACGAAAATCAAGTCGCTCAAAAGAATATATAAATTCTTCCACCGTGCCATATTGTTTCAACGTTTTCAAATGACCTAAATGGTTGGTGTTGGTGTCAAAGCATTCATAAATATCTGCCATAAAGTGTGTCCAATCCACATACCCTTGGCGGGCATTTTTTCTCCATTGTGACCATTGCCAATGTTCTTGATCTATATGGAGAACACCATATCGGAGTTTGGCCAACTCATCCGTAATTCCATACAAAGAGAAATAATGTTCCATTTGAGTTACCCAACTAGTGGGATCCGAGCCATCAAATTTGGTCACATCCAGTCACGAAAGGCATAGGTCACGCTAAAAGTGATGGGGCTGAAAATTCTGGGAATGAGAGGAAGTTTCACCTTCGGTATGCAAAGGTGGGTCAGATAAGGGAATATCTACATGGATATGTAGCTTGGCGCAGATCATCATAGTGACAGGTTTAAGATGGGTATTAATGTCTTGTTTGAGGTCTTGTTTGAGTTCGTCAATTGAGACGACAATGGAGGAATGAATGCTTTTATTGATGGTGACAATATTAGCACTGAGTTGTCTCACTTCTTGTTGGGTTTCTAGGAAATTAGAGTGCAAGGTATTGAAGAGAGCTTCCAAGTCTTGGCTATGGGCATGGGCCATGATGACGAGGGAGCACAAAAAGGGGCGGGAGGGACCACATAAAAAATGGGTTATGGGTGAAGTGTATCACAATGATCAGGGCGACGATTTGAATCCAATAGGGTAAGGCATTGAATGATTATAGTTTTTGTATCCTAGATGATTTTCCTTGAGGAAGGGGGCATGGGATTGTTATTTTCCACGTAGATAGAACCCAATGAACAAAGTTTATCATTAGATTATGTGTTGCAAACACTATTAGATCCATATGGAGTATCATTGGAATTAGAAAGTCGAGAGTGGACCTTGGATTTGAAGTGAGTGCACTTTGACGATGATGAAAAAGACCTTAAGAAAGAATGATAACCATTGGTATGTGAGGTTGGTGAGACACAATATCAATCGTAGATTGTCGTAGGTCCCACTTGATTTCCTCAGAATAGGTTAAAAGGGAATCAGATTAATCATTGTGCAAGTCAGAGGTACCGAAGTGGTTGGAACCATTGATTGTCAAGGTCCAAGAATCATCGGATATGAGGATAAAACCAACAAATAGTTCGTTGTTAGAACTTGGTAGTTGGGGTAATCGATGCTCCATAGGAGAAGAACCTCTATGATGATAAAGAAGGGTCCCAAGTGATTGAAGTCATTGATGTGGTGGGTCCGATAGGACAAAATATAATGGCTAGATGGCAGGTTCCACATTAGTGACACATCATATGGCACAAGTGATAGGATCCACATGGATTCCAGGTGATAATAAGGTGGATTTGATAATTGAGAGCTGAAAAATTTGGGAGTCCATAACTATTGATCTAGAGCTTGATTTTTAGCATGGTTATCGTCATTGGAAAGTTGTCGATGAGTAGAATCCATTTATGAGTTGCATTGGCAAAAATAAATATGTTGAAGAAGAAGAAATTTTGATATCCCACCATCATAAGTAAGGGTTAGGGGATCAGGTGTGTTATAGAGTGGTATCAGAGAAAAGTTCAAACTCTAGTATTGAATGGATCACCGAGGCCACTTAAAAATATTTTAGAAAGTTTTTGATGTTGCCTTGCATGCATGTCTTAAAATGTTGATGTAATTTCTAATAATGGTTTTTTTTTTAGCACATAGAATGTACTGAAAGGAAAGTAGAGGTGAGTAGTGCATCATGGCACACAAGACACCTCACACCTCAGAGATGAGGAATATGATGGCCAAAGGGATAGAGATATCCCTCTAGATTTGATGGCCATTGTTAGAAGCTTGTCCAATTAAAGTGAGTATACTGCAAACTCAAGCAATCTTGAATATCCTACCCCTAAGCTCATATGACGTGTTGTTGGGTATGGATTGGATCGCTTCCCACAAGGAAAAAATGAATTGTTATGAGAAAATATTGTAGTGCGAGGATGGAGAAGAGGAAGTAAGAATTTTACAAGGCATTCATAAGACAATTTTAGTGAGGAAAATATTAGTGTTGCAACTTAAAAAGTTTAGTAGAAAGGGGTGTCCTTTATATGCTATACAAATGCTTAACTCAATAGAAGGAAAGGAGTTGAAGGCTAAATATCACCCTATGTTATGGGAGTTTAATGATGTGTATCCAGAGGAGGTTCCTAGTCTCCCTCCAAAGAGATATCTTGATTTTTAAATAGATCTTATGCCTAGAGTAGTACCAACATCAAAAGTATCCTATAATATGAGCACACTAGAACTGGTGGAGCTGAAGGTACAACTGAAGGAAATGTTGGATAAAGGTTACATCAGGCTGAGTGAATCCCCATGGGGAGCACCAAACCTATTTGTAAAGAAGAAGGATGGTACCTTGAGACTATGCATTGACTATAGGAAATTGAACAAAATGACTATCAAGAATAAGTGTCCATTAGCTAGGATCGATGATATTTTTTATCAGCTCAGAGGAGCAAAATTTTTCTCAAAGATTGATTTAAGGTCGGGATATCACCAAGTCATAATTAAAGATGAGGATATCCGAAAGACAACCTTTAGAACGAGGTATGGACACTATGAGTTCGTTGTGGTGTGATTTCTTTCAGAAGGAAATCTAGTATTTAGACCACATAATCTCAGTAGATGGAGTGGTGGTAGATCCCGAAAAGATTAAGGAAATCATGGATTGGCTTGCCCCTAGGAATGTAACTGAGGAAAGATATTTCATGAGATTGGATAGGTATTATAAAAGGTTTATAAGGGGATTTTCCAAGATTTGTAACCCATTACTTTATTATAGAAGAAGGGGAATATATTTATATGGTCACCCCAGTGCAATGCCAACTTTCAACAACTGAAGAATCTTTAGACTAATGCCCCTATTGTGAAGATTATAGACCCTAGAAAGGAAGTCTTGGTTTGTACTGATGCTTTCAAATAAGGGATTGGTGGTTTTATTATGCAAGAATGGCAAGTGATTTGCTATGAATCAAGAAAATTGAATGAGCATGAGAAAAAGTATGTTATCCATGATTTGGAGGTTGCAAAAATTGTGCATGCATTGAAGATGTGGAGACATTATTTGCTTGGAAGAAGGTTTGTCTTGATGACATACCATTGTGGTCTAAAGTATTTATTTGACCAACCAAGGTTAAATGCTAGACAAGCCAGGTGGATGGTGCTGATTTGCGAGGTTGATTTTTTGAAATCAAACATATCAAAGGGAAGGAGAAAATAATGGCATATGCACTTAGTCAAAGTGTATAGACTTTACATTTAACAACAAAAAGTGTATGGGAGTCTAAAATTCAACATAGGATTAAAACCCTCTTGCAAGAAGATGATTTCTTCAATCGAGTGAGAGAAGGGTTACAATAAGAACCCATGGATAGGAAATATGAAGTATATTGGCTTGTGGCTGATATTTTTTTGTTATATGACAACATGATGTATGCACCTAATTCAACATATTTGAGGCACTCAATTATGGATGAATTCCATAGGAGACATTATGTGGGTCATCCTGGCTTCCAGAAAATGGTAACAAAAACAAGAAAAATGTACTATTGGCCAAGGATGAATCAAGACATTTATCAATACATTGCTAAGTGTTTAGAGTGTCAACAGGTGAAAGTTGAGCACAAGCATCCTGTTGGGCTATCACAACCTTTGTCTATTCTAGAGTGAAAATGGGAAAGAATTTCGATGGATTTTATTACTGGTTTTCCAAAGACAATTAAGAAACATGATGCAATCATGGTTGTAGTAGATAAGCTAAGAAAGGCATCTCACTTTAATCCTATCAAATATACTTTTAAAGCCATGGATGTTGCTAATTTTTTTACGAAGGAAATTTTTATATTGCATGGTCTGCCCAAGACCATAATCTGGGACAAAGATGCTAAGTTCACTTCAAGTTTTTGGAAAATCTTGTTTGCAGGCTTGGAAATGCAATTGAAATTTAGCATGATCCCCCATCCTCAAACATATGGTCAGACCATGAGAGGAAAAAGAGTGCTAGAAAACATGTTAAGGATGCATGTTATGCATTAGCCCAAGTAGTGAAAAGAATATCTACCACCTGTAGAATTTTCCTATAACAATGGTTATCAAGAATCATTGAAAATGAGCCCATTTGAGGTTCTATATGGAAAAAAGTGTAGAGTTACAATTAGTTGGGGAGGTCCAATGGAAAAAAATACACAACTTGGACCAAAAATGTTGAAGGAAATGGAACATGCAATGATTAAGATAAGGTAGAATTTGAAGGTATCTCAAGACATGAAAAAGAGCTATGTAGACAACAAGAAAACTCACAAAGATTTCAAGGTGGGAGATCATGTGTATCTCCGAGTGAGACACAAGAAGAGTTCCATAAGGATAGGAACGTGTGATAATTTATCACCTTGCTATAGTGGACTATTTGAAGTACTGGAAAGAGTGGGGCCAGTAGCATACATGCTTGCTTTACCACCTACTGTTAAAGCTCATATTGTATTCCATGTATTTTTGTCAAATAAATTTATTCATGATTCTAATCATGTTATTGATTGTACTATGATACAAGTGGAACTAGAGGGAGAATTCCATCTCAAACTCAATGCATCATGGACATGAGAGAAAAAATCTCCGGAAACGAGACATCATGTAGGTCAAGGTGCAATGGAAGCACTTTGGAGTAGATGATGATACATGGGAGATCAAAGATGCCATGAGATTGGCATACCTATTTTTGTTTTCTGTATAATTTTGTATACATGGTGTTTTAAAAACCAAGGATGATGTTTCCTTAAGGGGGATGGGAATGTAAAACCCTTTTTCTACCCATGATTGTAATTATGATAAGACTTCATATAATGTGATTATGAATATTGTAAGTATGTTTTGATTAATGAAAAATACCAGACAAATGACTGAGAGGGAGAAGCCTTGAAAGTATTGTCCATGATACAAAAGTGGGAATTGATGAAGCAGGAGTTGATGAAGTGGGTTGGTGAGGTGGAGCTGAGATGTTTCAGTGAACAAAATAGAAATATTTCTTAGCAAGCCAACTTATGCTTGTAAAACATTAACACACACCTATCGATGCACATAGGTCTACATGGAGCCACATAACGAGTTATGGAATTCAGATTAATGGTTGATGTTAGCACTTTGTAAATTTTTTCTGATGATAAAAAAAATGACAAAGGTAACCTACAAACCAATTTTAGAGCTGGGTACTAGCTTGCTCATCTCAGAGAGGGCTCTCTCTTGTCACTTGGTCTTTAATAATGAGTTTTCTTTAACAATTCAATGGCTAGGTTTTGTTGTTTTGGGGTTTTTTTTATAATTTTGCTGGAAAGTAAGGGGAGGGACACTTAGGGTTATAGAGTCAAACTTCTAAAAAAAATGGAAGTATTGATTGGTTTGTAGAAATATCCATAGGAGAAAGGATAAATGAGGTGATAAATTTGAGTTATAAATTGTAAATTTGTAGAGTTTAGGAAGAAAAGAAAACATATAACTACATCGGAGCATTAAATAAATGAATTTTGAATTAGTTAGGAAGAACTTAACACAATTTAAATTGCTTCAGCCGAGAGCATCAGAAGATGAATTATGGGCCTTTGACTATCCAATTTAAACAAAAGACAGTGAAAATGAAATAAAAAATACAAGAAATACATACAAAGAGAGAAGAAAAAACTCATATCACCACCATTAGAATCTTTTCATTGAAACTTCAAGACCTCTGCATGTGTATTCAATTCAACTTCAGAAAATTACATTTAAGTTCTGAATATCTAAAATCGTGCCCTTGCACTTCTACCAACCCTTAATACATTATACATTTGGAACTCCTAATATTTGTATCAGTTGCGTTCATTTGGTTTGAAACCAATTACAATGATAAAAATAAAGCGTTTCAGTTTCTGAAACTGATTACAATAATTACAAGGGACAATTTCAGTTTTGAAACCGATTACAATGATTAGCAAGGAAATTTTTCATGATCTGGATTTTGACTCCTATGATGTTTCAACTCCTTTCCTTTCCACTTATTCTTCTTTGGTCTTCCACATGATCTGTCATCTTCAGTGACATCTGGACGTCATTAACTGGACCTTGGAAAACTACACTTTGTCTTACCCAGCCGTACTATCTCCTTCCATTGCAAGTAAGAAGGGATGTCATAATCTATCATTTCTTTGATCATGATCTCTAGGTCAATGTATGAAGCATATGTCATGACTGGTAGTCCAATTTTTACCACTTTGAACTGATTCAAAATCTCAAAGTCTGTAATCAGATGCTCAACTAATGTGGCTTCTTTCATATTTTCTTCAAGGGTTTCAAACTTGGAGTGATCCATTCTGCACTGAGTGAGGAGAGAATTGGATTCTTCCTAATCGTATAATTTTCCTTTTCCATCCCAAAATGGTGGGAGGCCTTTGATAAACAATTCTTCAAACAAATCTTTGAACTCTTGCACACTTTGATCCATCTGTGTTGCCTTGGTTTGGACTGATTTCAATAGGTTATGTTTAGCAATAACCCTCCTGGCCCAAATAATCAATGTAGTCCTGTCTTTAACTCCAATAGTTTGAAGTTCTGCAGTAGGAATGGAGTTGAGTAGATTTATGGAATTTTGTGCCCAGTTTGATGGTTTCTTTGCTAAAGTTTCATTCACAATAATGCACCTGCTTCTGGATGTGATGGCTATGTTGTCTTTATCATTGATGAAATTCAAATACACTCTGAACTTGGCAGCTTCAACAACTATAGAGTCCCAAATGATATGCTTGGCCCCCTACAACATGCCTTTTCCTCTTAATCTCATCTTCAACTTATCTATCCTTTCCTGCAAGGCTTCATTCTCCTTTTGAAATTGAGCCATTCTTTCATCCTTTGCTTGCATCTCCCATTTCAATTTCTCTATGCTCCCTTTTAACTCTTTGATCTCCTTCTTTCAGGATAACTTATGACATAGCCTGGACAAGTCCTTCAGTGTTTGGCTAAGCTTCTACAACATGAGGTACAACTACAATCCTGTTCAACAGTTATGTTTGCTCTTGTGACCACTTCACCTTTTATCGTTCTAGATGCAACTCCTTGGCTTTGTAGTCTAATGACTCTTGGCGAAGTGTTTCATTTTCCTATTCTAGAGCAACCAATTTCTCTGTTTGTGGATGCTTTGTGGCAGACATTTTCTATTTCTTCTTCAAACTTTGAGTTAATTTGTCTTTTTCATCCAATGAGGATTTCACCTCTTGAGGGCCTTTAGATTCCAACCTCTTGAACTGAGTCTGCCAAGCTCTGCTAGATGATTCTTCTTGCCTCAACTGCCCTTCTAAATGCATTGCATAACATGACAACTTTGAATTCTTCAAGATTAAACTTAGGTAATCATAATACAACATATCACTAGTATTCCTATGGAATTTGACTTTGTTTGGAACACTGATATTGTCATACCTTATCTTTATCTCAAATACTTTGTCTTCATATGAAACTGCAATGTTAAAGGTCCTCTTCTCAACATCCCTTACTGTGATTAGAGAAGATTTATGCTGAGAAACCTTTTCCACTTCAGGGACTAAATCCCTCTTCTCACCTAGAGCCATGTTTCCCTACTTAGCATAATGTTTTGCCAAATATTCTTTAGATTGATAATATTCCCTAGATATTTTATCAAAGATGTTCTTCTTGCTGATAAAGGTTCTTGAGATTCCTTCACTTTGGAGTTTTCTTTCCTTTTCAACCTCTAGAGTGCTAGTGCCACTTTCCACCATATATATATTTGCTTGTTCTCTAGGTTCTTCTTCCTCTAAATCCACTATCTGTGGAGAGTGTGAAATATTCATCTTCTTAGGAGCAGTTTGCTGATCACTGGTGCCCATGGTGTCTGAACTACTTCTCTTGCTGTAAACACTCAACTTAGGAACTTTGACTATCAGTTTTAGATTGCTGTGTTTGAATTTTTTGCAGGGTTGCCTCCACTTGTTGTGTTTGCATTGGTTGCAAGATTGCTTCCATATCAACACAAACTTCTAGGTTTGCCATTTTATCAAAACCCTTAACATATTCATGCTCATAAGGGGCATGTTTGTTTATCAATATTCTCTTGGATATAATTTGGTGAGGATTATATCTTCTCCCTTGTAGCTGTATAAAACCAAATTCTTTGAGCTTTAATTGAATATGAGATAAACAAGATCTAGCTTTGACAATGAAAGGGCCAATGATAAAATGGAATTTGAGGTTGGAGGCTTTGCGCAACTTTAGGAAATGCTCTGTCTCAGATATAATTCTTTTCCTGATGAATTCGAGGGAAAAGATTCTAGGAGTCAGAAAAATAGGCAATAGATAGGGGGCTTCATGACAACCATAAAACCATATCATTTTTGAGTGCATGCATAGTACCTAATCCCCCACTTTGTTCTCTAGATTTGGCTCTAGATAGCTCCTCATGTCATCCAAAACTCTGGGTAGGAAGGTGTTGAAAATCAAACTGTAAACTCTGGACATGAATTTGTTGATGAAGATGAGTAATATAATCCTTTTACATTTAGTTGATACAAATGTGTCTTCATGAAATTCTCTTTTATTGGTCTCCAGGAAAATCTTCAACAGGTAGGTGTAGTATCTGAAATGCCTTAGAGAGTGAAAATTAACTAGTTGTTTATGGATATTATTAGCAATGAATTAATCAAAACTGACGCGGACTGACAAACCAGACTCTAACTTAAAAAATGTTAAAATTAAACCAAGCATGACTTCGACCACATGTTTATCATCGTCTAGAACTAAATTTTGAATCAACAGGGAACATACCCATTGGAATTCAATAACCATTATACTCACATTCATTGGCAAAGATAGACTCTCTGAAAATGTTCTAGTTTGACAATTGTCTGTAAAAAGAAATCTAGATTTCTGATGGACATTCTCTGTATACCCTAATTATTTTTTCTTCATTGAAAGGTTCAGACATTGCGGAGAAAGACTCTGGTATACTGAGGGAATCTCAAATTGACAGACTCTCTACCCTACACATGACCTCAGATCCTTTTTTATTCATAATGAATTTTTCTTCATGTGAATACTGTTCAGCGCACCAACCTATAAATTCGGGGAAAGGGAAAGCGATTTTGACAACATAAGGGACTATGGTGGCTTGGACTGCTTCAAGGAACGATATACACCTTCCTACATTATCGAACATTTTTCTTCTAGAGACAGAGATGGGAAAAATAGTGATTTCGGTATCAAAGACGTCTGAATCGCGATCAATTAGGGATTCTTCATTCATCACATGATCTTGGTATGTTACTGAAGTTATGATAGGATCCATGGCTGCGATGAAAAATACCTGGAAATGAGCAAAAATGACATGATATTGGTGTACTGTTGAGCTGCAACTGAAAAAGGGTGGTCATGCCAAGTTTCAAACGGTCCAGTTGTTCGAAATAATAATAAACTAAATAACAAATTCCCTTTTATACTTTTCCAAATTTCGGGGGCATGAGGAAGTAGTTTGGGGAAACCCGTTTTTCACCCCGAAATGCACTTGGTGGCACCAAGTATCCCTGATAAAAAACCATGGTTTAAATTTTGTCCCGATTTCCAAAATTATCCTCCATGTAGTTTCTCCCCTCAAAATCATCCTCGACCATCGATCTCGTGTTTTCACGATATGCGCTGTATCGGTCCCCATCTGTTTAGCGCTACTACCAATTTTAGCCTTTCCCTGCCATATTTAGTCCCTTTTCTAGTTGGTCGAGCTTTCAAACCAGTTTAGTACCTTGCAAAATCCTAAAATCTTGATTTCACATAAAAATTTTACTTGTGAATAACATGGGATCGAACTGGGGATGTTATCCTCTCAGCGAGGTAGCAAAGAACGATAGACCAAGTTTCCACCCATTGGGATTTATTTTACTCTTGCAACTAAATCTATCAACATCTTATTCAAAAAACTTCATTCACATAACTCAAATTATACTCAGCATAACTTAGGGCCTTCGCTTCGAGATTCAATTTCTGCTGATTTGATTTCAATTGCTTCAACTGAAAAACAAAAATGGTTATGGGTGAAAATTCATTTAAGTGAGATAATGCTTGAGAAAACTGCCATTCACAGGTCCTCCACCAATGAATTCTCCATTATGTTCATGTAGCAGATAAGAATTATTTCCATGATATGCCACAATTTTGAAAGGTCCCAACCACATATGGTCAAATTTCCATGCTTTCCTCTATCTTGATTCTTGGCATCCCATTTCAACACCAAATCCCCCACATTGAAATCATCTTCCTTAGTATGCCTGTCAAAAGCCTTTTTAATTCTGTCTTGGTTTAATTGATAGTTGTTGAAGGATTTCTCTCTTGTTTGTTGGATGTTGATTAATTCATTTGTTCTCCTTTGAGTGGCATCCGGTTCAACATATTTCTCCTGTAGCAATCTCATCACTGACAGTCCTAATGAAGTAGGAAAAATTGTGTCTGTTCCATACACAATATGGAAGGGTGAAGTGGCAATATACCTTTTAGTAGTGATCCTGTCAGCCCACAGTGCATGGATAAGCTTCTTGTGCCAAGCCTTTTTGTTATCTTGCARCAGTTYCTTGATAATTCTGGTCAAACTCTTATTGGATGACTCAACCAACCCATTACCTTGAGGGTAATAAGATGTGGAATGGCCAAGAGTTATATTGTAATGACTRCAAAATTTTTCCATATTTTTGGACTTAAATGCTACTGCATTGTCTATAATGATTTTGATTGGGAAACCAAACCTAGACACAATATTGTTCTCCAAAAACAGAACGATAATAGTATCTGTGGCTTGCCTCGTGGGAACTGCTTCAATCCACTTGGTGAAGTAATCTGTGGTTGTTAGTATCCATTTATGTTGAGCTGAGGACTATGAATGAATTTCTCCTATGAAATCCAGGCCCCATTGTCTAAAAGGTGCTTCAACAAAGATAGGCTTCAAGGGAGAAGGGTGCAACTTTCTCTTTCCATAAAAAAATTGGCATTTGTGACAGCTTGAAACTTCTTTATAAACATCAGAAAAAATGCTAGGACAATAGAACCCAACCCTCAATATCTTTTGCACAGTATTTTTCCAATAATGGTGCCCTCCACAATCACCTTTATGAAACTCTCTGATGGTTTTTTCTACTTCTTCCTCCAACAAACAACTCAACAAGATTCCTCCTGGATCCTTGTTAAGCCCTAATATTGGCTCATTACCCCTTAATTGGGGCATATTATATTAGTAATGTTATTTTATTTATGTCAGCTTTAGGCCAATCGTTGTAATTATACCTCCTAATCTCCTATATATACCAAGGAGACATTTTCATTTTGAATCATCTTGTACTTGAACATTTAAGTGGGGTAAAAGGAGGTTGTCCCCTCAAAGAGGCTTATTGTCTGAAATTCTCTCTTTTTCAAGGCATTGAGTACTTTTTCTGAAGATTTTCTATGCTATATTGATATTTGGTTCTTAACATATGGTATCAGAGCTCAAGGTCTTGGGGTTTCACTGCTACATCTGAGACACCATGGAATTTTTGCTATAAATTGTTTTCTACAACATTTCAAAAGGAAGGGCTTGGAGGATATTTAGTAAACAAATCAAGGTACGTTGGGTTAAAAATTCAGCTCATGAGGCCTTATACTTTCGGAGATACAACCTGTACAAGATAGGGTTCTGGAATCATCCTGAAATGAGGCATTGCGAAATTTTCGCTATAAACAATTTTTTGTAACGTTTCAGACCCTCAACTCTGGACACCATTTAAAAAAATTAGTAAGGTATTTGTGGTAAAAATTTCAGCTTCCGGGTCATCTTAAATTTGTAGATACACCTTGTGTAAGATAGGGTATTTGACTAGTCCTATTGACTAGTCTCAAGAAGGTGTTCTAGGAAAAACAATGATAACTTCTTGCTAGAGTATCCAAATTGAGTGGGACTGGTTTCATTGGATCATAGATAGTTTTTAGTATTTTGGGTGTGAGTTTCAGAATTTGATATCAATTATTTTGTGCGGGGCATGCTATAAAAGTGAGATCTCCTGGAAAGGACAAAAATCGACAAGTTGTGAGGAAGTTGCCGTAAATTCCACTTGGCACATCCAATTTTGATCAGACCTATGGCATTGCAGAGAATAAATATCAGAGAACTACCTAAAAGAAAGTTTCATACCAAAAGGGCCGGAACTTGGGAGATACAACAGAAGAAATATTGTCTAGCAGAACCACCTTAAAGAAGGTTATAGACGACAAGATCCTAGTTCAAACTATATTGCCAGAACTTGATGAGGAAGGAAAAATCATATTGGAGCCTGAAGCCATCACTGACACAAGAATTCTCCAGCTGAGGAATAGATCCATTTCAGACTATCTCATTAAATGGAGGAAACTACCGGCTGAAGATTCCACTTGGGAAGATGAGTCTTTTATACAGAAGCATCCAGAGTTACTCAAGTGTTGCGAACAACACTTGTCTCAAGGGGAGGGGCATGTTAAGCCCTAATATTGGTTCATTACCCCTTAATTGGGGCATATTATATTAGTAATGTTATTTTCTTCATGTCGGATTTAGGCCATTAGTTGTAATTATACCTCCTAGTCTCCTATATATACCAAGGAGACATTTTCATTTTGAATCATCTTGTACTTGAACATTTAAATAGGGTAAAATGAGGTTGCCCCCTCGAAGAGGCTTATTATCTGAAATTATCTCTTTTTCAAGGCGTTGAGTACTTTTTCTGAGGATTGTCTATGCTATATTGATATTTGGTTCTTAAGAATCCTTCCAATACATAGATTGATTTAGAATACAAAAATTTGTTGCTTTTAGCTTCAAAAACCTGGCCTCAGTCTTGCTCAATTCAAGAGGAGCTTGCAAATTCCTCAACACAAAAATAATGTTAGCATACCATGGGGAGTCAAGGAATTTTTGGGATACTTGAGGGACCTTTTCGTCTTTTGAATCTGCTGACAAATTAACAATGAAATTAATTCCCAAGAGTTCACAATTTGTCTGTGCCATCATCTTTTCAAGTCCCCACCCCTTGATCAATTTGGTAGGCTTGATCTCAAAGTCATACTCGAACAACACAACTATCCACTTTCCCATTTTTCCCTCAGGATCAGGCTGAGTTAAAATGTCCTTCACAGAACTGCTGGGCACATAAACAATGGTATGAGAATGCAAGATATAAACTCTAAAATCCTTTAGGGCCTTGACCAATACATATTCTTTCTTCTCCATGATATTATACTTTAATGGGGAATTCCTCAATGTCCTAATATAGTATGCTATAGGCCTCTCAAAATTCTATTCATATTTTTGTAACAAGACACCAACAATGGTGTGCTTTGAGGAAAAATAAAACAATATAAAGTCTTTTGCAAAATTAGGACTGGCCAACACTAAGGCTTTGGTCAATGCCACTTCAATATCTTGAAAGGATTTTCTAGCTTCAGGGGTCCACTTTGTTTCACTTCCTTTCTTGAGAATGTTAGTGATATGCTTTATGATTTCAGCTAGGTTAGGGATGAATCTTCTCAAAAAATTTACTTTCCCAAGTAAAGATTGCGCTTCTTTCTTGCTTTTGGGTGTGCCAATTTTTAGGATTCCTCAACTCTGTTAGGATCTATCTTTATTCCTTCCTTTGAAATAATGTCCCCAAGCAACTTCCCCTCTTCCATGCCAAAAATAGACTTCTTTGGGTTCAATGAAATGCCAAAATTCCTACATTTTTGAAAATACCTTCTTAGATGTTTAAGATGTTCTTCATCATAAACTGAATATACAGTGATATAATCTAAGTAAATAACAATATATTTATCCTTTTCATCAACAAAGGTTATATCCATATCTCTTTGGAAATTTTCTGCTGCATTCATGAGCCCAAAAGTCATTTTGGCATACATGAAGGTGCCCCATGGTGTTGTAAAGGTTGTCTTTTCCTAATCATCAAGATGTACCATGATTTGATTGTACCCAAAGAAACCATCCAACATTGATATTTTTTTAGAACCAACCACTTTCTATAGAATGTGATCCATCTTAGGAAATGGGTAATTTTCCTTGACAAATACCTTGTTCAGATTTCGAAAGTTTACACATAATCTAATCTCTCCACTTTTCTTTCCGATAGGTACCAGATTTTCCACCCACTTAGAAAATCTCAGAGCTACTATGATCTTGGCTTCAAACAACTTTTTAATCTCCTTTTCAATCAAGGGAAAAAACAAAGGATTAATTCTTCTTAATTTCCGATTGAAAGGTTTATGATCTTCTTTGATTGGAATACATGCTGAATCACCTTGGTATCATAAACTTTTAGATCTTCATAACTCCACGCCAAAACATCAGGAAATTATTTCATTAAATTGATGTACCTTTGCTTGACCTCTGGGATAAGTGTCTTGGAGATCTTGGGATCTTCTTGAGTCCCAATGTTTCAATCTTCAACATATCCATCATTTACAGTAATTTTAGGACTCCTGGCCAAATCATTGTTGTCAATTTTTTTTCTAATGGGACTAGGCCCTTGGGAATGATGTTATTTTTTAGTTGCATTATATCCTTACCAAAAATATGATTCTTGAAATAGCCATCATTTGTGCACACAACTACATCTTCTTCTTCACAACAATATTCCTCATCAATCTTCAAATTTGCAAATTCACCATCCATATTAAGGAAATTTTTTATTTGTTTATCATCTTCAAAAACATGCCAATACTTAATATTGTCAGGTATTGTTGGTCTGTGCTTGATCTCAATCTGATATCCTCTGTTAGGAAAAATTCAAATTTTGAAAACTGAGGCTGAAGTAGCTAGAGCATCAACAATTTGATTCTGACCCCTTGGAATTACCGAGAGACTATATTCTGAAAATTATTCAAGAAGGTCAAGCACTATATTCCTGTATGCTCTCAATCTGGGATGCTTTTCTTGATATATTCCTTTTACTTGATTTATGATCAACTCAGACTATCCATGTACAACTATCCTCCCAGAACCCATCTCTTTCAAAGTCTTCAATCCCAATACTAATGCCTCATATTCAACCATATTATTTGTGCAATCAAAAGAAAGATTTTAAGAACAATTTTTTGTGGCCAATCTGGGGGGGGTTGATCCACACACCAACTCCTACTCCTTCTCTGCTGGAAGCTCCATCAAAGCTCATGTTCCACATCTCATTTTCTACATTGTCTTGCTGTTCTGAAATTTTCTTAGTTTGTTGATCAGATTTGTCTTTGCCAGTCATATCAGTCTCTTGCACCTTTTCTTCAAAACTGGAATCATTAAAGAAAGTGGAAGACCCAATCTCAGTCTCCATAGAGTAAATGGGGTGGTTTTTTGGTTGGGATTTGTTACTGACCATGTACTTGAGCAAAAATTCCCTGTACAACCTCCTATCTTGACCAAAAAAAAGGATAGTGGTGTAGGACATATCCATTTGCAAAGTCCCTTTCAACTTTGCAGCCCATGACCTGGATAAAAACATGCCAAACTTAGGAGGGATATCAACAACCACTACATCCATGACCATATTGTTTGTTGGAATTTGAGACAAAGATACCACCATATCTTTGATTAGGCCCAAGCACTTCACTTTCCTTGAATAAAAGGAGAAAATATCTTTGTAAGGCCTTGTAATGTCTAGGCCCAATTGGTCCATGACTAGCTTGGGCATCAGATTATGAAATGCTCCTAAATCCAACATAGCATTACGAAAAGTCATCTCATGAATCTTTAGACTAACATAGAAAGGAGGGACCTCATTAGCCTCACTACTCTCCTCTACACATGGGTCAAACAAGATGGCAGGATGATCATTTTGTATATTTAAAGTATCAGAAGTTTCTTCCATCTTGAACATCTTAATGATATGATTTCTATATTCACTATTATTTATCAACTCATTGAATGGAACATAGATTTTAGTTTTGGCCATTTCGCTTTCAAATTTAAAGGAAGAAGAGGTTTTCTCTACCTCTTTGATGACGATCTCCTTTCTTGTTTCAGGAACTTTCTTTGGAGGTTCTTCCTTCTGCTTTCCTTTCTCCACAACATTCTTTTCAACAGAGTCCTTCTTAGGATGACTTGACGAAGGTGTATTATTTTGAGATTCTTTGGTAGGATTTCCCTTTGGAGGATTTTCAAGTACCTTTTTGTTTCAAAGATTATATTGTTTCTAGAATTGCATGATGGCATTCTGCAACCCTGTCTGGTAATCTTCCTTTTCCACCAACAACCTTTCATCATTCTCCTGCATGAAGATTTCATTTGCATCCATGAACTGGTCATGTTCTTCTTTATTCAAAAACACCTATGTTTCATTACCATCACAACAATGCATGTTGTCTTCAAACGTTTCATGAAAATTTTCATATACATAATTATTTTGAAAAGGAGGTCTTATTTGTTGATCACCCCGGTTCCTCTGATCTCTTTGTCTAATTTGTGGAACTGCTGGTCTCCTTTGGTTTCTGGGTGGAACATTATCCTATTCTCTGGTGTTAGGATTATTATCTAAAGACATCCTCTCCATGAGTTTCTCCATGGTCTTCATCATCAACTCAAACCTCTCTTCTGATGATTGTGAGGTTGAAGGCTATGCTTTATCTTGAACCTTGTTCATGTCCCTGTCAAAATTATATTTCATATTTCCTGAAGGAATTAGATTTACTTCAACTCCTATTTCATTACTCATTATATCATCTAGCGAAATGGATCTTCTTTCCCTTAACAAAAAAGAAAAATCACTTTCAAAGGAATCAACATATCTAAGTTGAGAAACCCTGGGAGGAGGTTTTACTTCAGTAGGAATTGAGTTGTAAAATTTGATAAATCTAGCTGAAAACTTAGACTGTTTCATTAGGTGACCTTCTCATGTTGTTATACTGGGTTAGCAACTAAAGGGGGTTTTTCTTATCATCCCACTTTGCAATAAAACTCTTTTCAAAGGATTCAAAATTTAAGATACTTGTTGCTGGGAGAGCTCTGAACCATTTTCTGACTTCTCCTACAAGAATTTCTGTAAAGAACCTCATTTTTGCATCTACAAAATATACTTCTTCTAGGTATATAAAATCATTGAACCATTCTAAGTGTTTTTGGGCTGACAAATTGCCTTCAACATCATACAACTTAATCCTTTGATTATATTCCCAGGGCAAATCTTGTAACTGAGCAGGTAGAACAAGAGGGGAAAACCCAACTACCATGGCTGCAGTAAGAACTTGAAGTGGCTGTTGGTTCTGAGTAGGAATCACAAGAGGTTTAATAGAGGAAACTAAAATTAAATCTTGGAACCTCTTCTCATCAAAGATGATATCATTCAAACAAGACTCAGATTTAGTTTTGAACAGAGTTTACTCAAATTTCAAATCAAAATCAATATATTCAATGCTTGTCACTCCATATTTTGGCAAGAATAGATATCTGTATAGACATAAAACTAGGCTTATTGGCCTTTATTTTATTTTGTGTACAATCTTCTTAGGGTCAAATAGAAGGATTACTGCTTCTGGGTTTGGATTTCTCTTGGTATGAATTCTCTTGGGAGCCAGGATTTCTCACTCAAACTACTTTATGCTACTGGTCTCTTTATAATGGAGTCTCCAGGGTATATTTAGTCTCAGCCAATAAGATGTTTGATTCACTGTCACCCTCAGGAATCAAATATGAAGCTTTAAGTCATTCTTTTCCTAGAGAAGATTTCACTTTCGATCCTCGACAACGACTCCAAAATGTTAACACTCTGTAAATTTTTTTGGCTGATAAAAAAAATGACAGAGGTAACCTACAAACCAACTTTATAACTGGGTACTAGCCTACTTAGCTCAGAGAGGGCTCTCTCCTCTCACTTGGTATTTAATAATGATTTTTCTTTAACAATTCAATGGCTAAGTTTTGTTGTTTTGGGTTTTGTTTTTTATAATTTTGCTGGCAAGTAAGGGGAGGGACACTTAGGGCTATGGAGTCAAAATTATGAAAAAAATGGAAGTATTGACTAGTCTGTAGAAATATCTAGAGGAGAAAGGCTAAATGAGGTGATAAATTTGAGTTATAAATTGTAAATTTGCAGAGTGTAGGAAGAAAAGAAAACATATAACTACATCAAAGCATTAAATAAATGAATTCTGAATTAGTTAGGAAGAACTTAACACAGTTAAAATTGCTTCAGATGAGAGCATCACAAGATGAATTATGGGCCTTTGACTATCCAATTTAAACAAAAGACAGTGAAAATGAAATCAGAAATACATGAAATACATACAAAGAGATGAGACAAAAATTAGATCACCACCATTAGAATATTTTCATGGAAACTTCAAGACTTTTGCATGTGTATTCATTTCAGCTTCAGAAAATTACATTTAAGTTCCGAATAGATAAAATCGTGCCCTTGCACTTCTACCAACCCTTATTACATTTGGAACTCCTAATATTTATACAAGTTGAGTTCCTTCGGTTTGAAACCGATTACAATGATAAAAATGAAGTGTTTTAGTTTTTGAAACTGATTACAATAATTACAAGGGACAGTTTCGGTTTTGAAACCGATTACAATGTTTAGTAAGGAAATGTTTCATGATCTGGATTTTGACTCCTCTGGCGTTTCAAATCCTTTCCTTGTCACTTGTTTTTCTCTAGTCTTCAACATGATCTGTCATCTTCAGTGACAACTGGACGTCATCTACTGGACCCTAGAAAGTTCACTTTGTCTTACCTAGCCGTACTATCTCCTTTCATTGCAAGTCAGAAGGGATGTCATAATCTATCATTTCTTTGATCAGGATCTCCAAGTCAATGCAGGAAGCATATGTCATGACTGGTAGTCCAATTTGTACTGCTTTGAACTGATTCTAATCTCAAAGTTTGTAATTAGATGATCAACTAATGTGGCTCCTTTCAGATTTTCTTCAAGGGTTTCAAACTTGGAGTGATCCATTCTGCACTGAGTGAGGAGAGCATTGTATTATTCCTGATCATATAGTTTTCCTTTTCCATCCCAAAATGGTGGGAGGCCTTTGATAAAAAATTCTTGAAACAAATATTTGAGCTCTTGCATGCTTTGTTCCATTTGTGTTGCCTTGGTTTGGACTGATTTCAATAGGTTATGTTTAGCAATAACCCTCCTAGCCTAGATAATCAATGCACTCCTATATTTAACTCCAATAGTCTGAAGTTCTATAGTAGAAATGGAGTTGAGTATATTTATGGAATTTTGTGCCCATTTTGATGGTTTCTTTGCTAGAGTTTCATTCACAACAGTGCACCTACTTACGGCTGTGATGGCTATGCTGTCTTTATCATTGATGAAATTCAAATACACTCTGAACTTGGTAGCTTCAGTAGCTATAGTGTCCCAGATGATATGCTTGGACCCCTGAAACATGCCTTTTCCTCTTAATGTCATCTTCAACTTATCTATCCTTTCCTGCAAGGCTTCATTCTCCTTTTAAAATTGAGCCTTTCTTTCATCCTTTTCTTCATCTCCTGTTTCAACTTCCCTATGCTCCCTTTTAACCCTTTGATTTCTCCTTCTTTCAGGCTAACTTGTGACATAGCCTAAACACATCCTTCAATGTTTGGCCTAACTTCTGCAACATGAGGTACCACTGTATCCCTGTTCAACAATTTTGTTTGCTCTTGTGACCACTTCACCTTTTCTCGTTCTAGCTGCAACACCTTGGCTTTGTAGTCCAATGCCTCTTGCTGAAGTGTTTCATTTTCTTTTTCTAGAGCAACAAATTCTGTTGTTTGTGGATTCTCTGTGGAAGACATTTTCAGTTTCTTCTTCAAACTTTGAATTAATTTGTCTTTTTCATCCAATGAGGATTTCACCCCTTGAGGGCCTTCATATTCCAACCTCTTGACCTGAGTCTGCCAAGCTCTACTAGATTCGTTTTCTTGCCTCAACTTCCCTTCTAATTTCATTGCATAAGATGAAAACTTTGAATTCTTAAAGCTTAAACTCAGGTAATCAGAATACAACATATCATTGGTATTCTTATGGAATTTGACTTTGTCTGGAGCACTGATGTTGTCATAACTTATCTTTATCTCAGATACTTGGTCTTGATCTGTAATTGCAATGTTAAAGGTCCTTTTTTCAACATCCCTTACTGTGAACAAAGAAGATTTATGCTGAGAAATATTTTCCACTTTAGGGACTAAATCCCTCATCTCACCCAGAGTCATGTTTCCCTTCTCAGCATAATGTTTTGCCAAATATTCTTTAGATTGATAAGCTTCCCCAGATGTTTTATCAAAGATTTTCTTCTTTCTGCTAAAGGTTCTTGAGCTTCCTTCACTTTGGAGTTTTATTTCCTTTTCGAACTCTACAGTGCTAGTGCTACTTTCCACCATATCTACATTTACTTGTTCTCTATGTTATTCTTCCTCTAAATCCACTATCTACAGAGACTGTGAAATCTTCATCTTCTTAGGAGCAGTTTGCTGATCACTGGTTCCCATGGCCTATGAACTACTTCTCTTGCTGTAAACACTCATCTTAGGAACTTTGACTATCAGCTTCTAAGGAGCTTGCTTTGTTTGACTTTGTTGCAGGGTTGCCTCCAGTTGTTGTGTTTGAGCTGGTTGCAAGATTTCTTCCATATCAGCAAAAACTTCTAGGTTTTCTAGTTTATCAAAACCCTCAACATGTTCATGCTCACAAGGGGCTTGTTTGTTCATCAATATTCTCTTGGATATGATTTTATGTGGATCATATATTCTCCCTTGTAGCTGTGAAAAACCAAACTCTTTGAGCTTTTCTTGAATTTGAGATAAACAAGATCTGCCTTTGACAATGAAAGGGCCAATGATAAAAGGGAATTTGAGGTTGGAGGCTTTGAGCAACTTTAGGAAATGCTCTGTCTCAGATATAATTCTTTTCTTGATGAATTCGAGGGCAAAGATTCTAGGGGTCATAAAAATAGGCAATAGATAGGGGGATTCATGAAAACCATAAAACCAAATCATTGTTGAGTGCATGAATAATACTTAATGCCCCACTCTATTCTCTGGATTTGAATGTAGATAGCTCCTCATGTCATCCAAAACTCTAGGTAGGATGGTGTTGAAAATCAAACTGTAAACTCTGGACATGAATTTGTTGATGAAGATGAGAAATGTAATCCTTTTAAATTTCAGTTGATACATATACTGCTTCGAGAAATTCTCTTTTATTGGTCTCTAGGAAAATCTTCAGCAGGTACGTGTAGTATCTGAAATGACTTAGAGAGAGAAAATTCACCAGCTTTTTATGAATATTATCAGCTATGAATTGATGAAAACTGATGCAGACTAACAAACTAGACTCTGACTTAAAAATTTTAAAAGGAAACTGAGCATGAGTTCGACCACATGTTTATCATTGTCTAGACCTAAAATTTGACTCAACAGGGAACAAACCCATTGGAATTCAATAACCATTATACTCACATTCATTGGAAAAGATAGACTCTTTGAAAAATGTTCCGGTTTGACAATTGTTTGTAAAATTAGATCTTGTACTTCTGATGGACATTCTTTGTATACCCTAATTAGTTTTGCTTCATTGAAAGGCTCAAACATTGCAGAGAAAGACTTTGGTATACCGGGGGAATCTCGAATTGACAAAATCTCTACCCTACACATAACCTCTGATCCTTGTTTAATCACAACGACTTTTTCTTCATGTGAATACTGTTCAGCACACCAAAATATAAATTTGGGGAAAGGGAAAGTGATTTTGACAACATGAGGGACTATGGTGGCCTAGACTGCTTCAAGGAATGGTATACACCTTCCTACATTATCAGACAAGTTCTTCTGGACACAGAGATGGGAGAAATGGTGATTTTGATATCAAAGACGTATGAATCTCGGTCAATTAGGGCTTCTTCATTCATCACAAGATCTTGTTATGTTACTGAAGTTATCATAGGATCCACGACTGCGATGAAAAATACCCAGAAATGAGCGGAAATAGCGTGAAATTGGTGTACTGTTGAGCTGCAACTGAATGAGGGTGGTCACGCCAAGTTTCAAATGGTCCAGTTGTTCGAAATAACAATAAACTAAATAATAAATTCTCTTTTATACTTTTCCAAATTTTTGGGGCGTGAGGAAGTGGTTTGGGGCAACCAAATTTTCAACCTAAAATGCACCTGGTGGCGTCACGTATCCCCGATAAAAAACCTTGGTTTAAATTTTGATCCGCTTTCCAAAATTATCCTTCGCATAGTTTCTTCCCTCAAAATCATGCTTGACCATCTATATTGCAATTTCACGATCCACGCTGTATCAGGCCCCATCCACTTACAGCTACTTCCAATTTTATCCTTTCCCTGCCATATTTATCCCCTTCTCTAGTTTGTCGGGCTTCCAAATCGGTTTAGCACCTTGCCAGATCCTAAAATCACGATTTCACATAAAAATTTTAGTGGTGTCTAACAGTTGAGACAATTAATAACTGCTAATAGTCTCGGTCTCTTGAAGAAGGAAAATGGTCAACTAAAATAACCCGATGAATAGGACACCACAAATTTTCCCCTTTAGGAATTCAGACCCCAGACAAAAGGTTGTGTTTGGAGGAAGTCACGGTAACCACAATGATCCAAATTATTTTCGGCACGAAATGAGAGTGGAGACATAATAAAGAAATGCACAAAGATATCGCAGGTATTCAATAATATAACATAAATGTGTCAAAGATGTGTTGGCAGCTCAACATATTTGTTAACTTTTTATATCAATTAATTGATCTATATAGCTGCCTAACTAGGGGTCATCTTTTTTCATTACTCTTCATAATGCAATTTTCGAAATGACAGTTGTAAGTTTTCACTTTTTTCTATTTATCTGCTTTTATCTATGCTTCATTCATGACTGTAAGCATGAATACAAAGCATGAAAACTTGCGACTGTGTTTCCTTTTTGTTTTAAAATTTCATCAAAGGCACATTGTTCATATAGTTTATTGATGAAGTTTGGTTCCTTGCCATGAAGAGTCACTCTCTTTGTTTCGATCCTTTCAACACCAATGCATGCTTAGAGAGTGATGGTTATATAAACAAAGGACCCCCATGATTTGATTTTTGGTATGGTTTTGTTTGATTCTTGGCTATACGTTTCTTTTTGCTAAGCCTTTGATTTTTGACCTACCCAAACCTTGTGATAGAACCCACGATGCGCGCACTTATTTTCACTCTTAATGCTTTGGTCCTAGCCTATAATAAATGCAAAGGTGGCGATATGATTTGAAGGCAGACATCATTCCCATGAATGGCCTTGGGCTTTGCAAACCCTCTTCACATGCATTTAAATTAAACACCCATCTAATCGTTATGAGTTTATGTTCATACACCGTTCACTGTTGGAGTTTCACAAGCTCAGGTTATGGCTCTGGACTGTCTCACAAACCCTCCTTGTACACTGTGTATGATTCATTACCCTTTCATCCATTATGGCTCCTGTTGTGAGAGTTGAACCAAACGACATTCAAACTTTGCTCTTATATGATGATGCCAGAGAAGATTTGGAGAGAAGTGGTTGGATCGTTTTCATTAGGAAGTTTCAGGGTTTCAATTTACAAGTTGCTCAGGAATTTGGTTTCTCCTTTGATGGGTGTAGAGAGAAGGTGGGTGATGTGCAACTAGAGGTTATAGAGGATTTCCCGAGTCAAGCTACAGGGCTACCTGCAAGTGGTCAAAGATGGTTTAAAAATGAAAAAGTGGAAGAAGTTCCTTGGAGCCTGCTGTTTACATCTCGGAAAATAAAAGGGTGTGATAAAGGTATGCCCATTTCCTTCCTAAAATATCAGTGGCACGATTTTATCGCTGTGGTAAAGCAATTTGTTACCTGTGAGCGATGCTTCGGTCTTGTGTTTTTGTACCATTTGCGTCTACTTATGATTTTTATGGGATTTCCCTTGAACATGTCGTATTACTTACTGAGGAGTCTTTATAAAATGGGCAAAAGATACAAAAATCAGCAGTTAGACTCTAGCCTCTTCCATCATGGCCTAATTAAAATGTTTCTTATGCATCAATCAGAGTTACAGAATGATAGCTGGGATTCATTCATAACCCGAAACGGCTATGGTAACCATGATATAGAGGAGGTAGATAAAATCGTGGTTGAGGAGACCCTTGTCTACCCTATGGCTCCTCTCTCACCTCCCCAGACCTGTTTCTCACCCTCTTACAGTAAACCCTTGATCGATCCAAAGGTTATTGAATAGGCCTGTCAACARATTATACATCCTAACGACTGTGTTAATAATTTAAAGAAACCTACAGGGGAAGCATCTAAGAGAAATGTTGATATAAATTTTAAGAACAAGAGAGCCAGGAGGCTAATTTCAAGAAGGCTCCGTAACAAGTCGAACTCTCATTCGATATCAATCAGTATGATCGAARTCCATGAGAGTTTGGACTCTGAAATCGATAGGTTCCTCGTTGTGGAAGACCTTCATTCATTCGAGCCACAACTTGATAGGCCCTATAACTTTGTTGACAATTTACCTCCTTGTCTGAAAAACAATCCAGTGTTTCCTGGTGTTAAATTGGTTAATGAATCCACTATCAGTGTGGAAGGTGCTCCGATTCAAAACCATGGTTGTTTCCATGCAACCGCTGCACAGTCAAAGTGTGAAGTTTGTCTATCATGGATTGATAGATATTATACTGATATCCCTATTCTACAGTCACGGGTTAAGGATTTAAAGGATCAGATCATTGTCTTAACAAGCGAAAACCATAGGGTCGAGTCTGTTATTCAAGGCAAAGAAAAACATATAAAGACAACATGCAATGTAGTATTTAAAAATGTGGAAGCTACAACAGCCATTGTGAATTCCAAGGTTGTCTGATACAATTTGATTTCATAGTTGGAGGTATTATTCTTTATCCTAAAATAGGACTATTTGTTCAAATTAGATTGCTTTGTTCTTTTAATAAATTGGATTTCATTTACTAAATAACTAGCTATAGAATCACAAGATTATGTAGCCAGTTATGTTAATTTGAATTGTGTGAATTAATGGTTAGAAATGTATCTAAATCTTTCTATTTACCTTTTTCTTTCAGGATATTCAGGAATCCATGATTACAAATTGATTTGAGGCATCCTTAAGACCTTCCAGTCATATCTTTGATGCATTTTGTATGAACAGAAATGAACTATTGTTAGTTTTGGAGGATTTAGTAGGATCTGGGTGGTTGCATCCCCCTTTTATTTTGTAATAAATATTTGATCTTAGAAAGGGAAACAATTATCTTTTTTGAGGCCTTTATAAATCCATCATTTTGTAATTAGAGACAACTTAGCCCGGGGCTTATTGTGAATAGCTTATACTCAAATTTAGACATAACAAATATTTACTTTATGCTTTAGTCATCTATGAATGTTGTTGTGATCTATAATTTGTTTATCTTGGTAATTGAATGAATGTAGATAGCTTTCGTCTTCGCAGATTGTTTTGTTGACAAGATAGTTTTTCTTCACGTTTCATGATTTTATGCTTCATCTTTATCAAAATAGTTGAATGATATTTCAATTCATATTATGAGGTTTACCTTAAATATGTGGATTGATTAAATACAAGCTGTAACTGTAGGATTTATCTCATGTGTTATCATTTGCAGTCTATTATATCACTGTAATTATTTTGCGTCCCGTTGTTATATCAATTAAATACACCAGTCAATGCATAGTTTAGTGTTTGTACCAAACAGTGTGAAGATGCACAACAGATTTATCTCATGGATGAACTGATGCACGATTTACGCAAATAGTTGGATGCATACTCCTCAAGTGATTAATAGGTTAGTTTGTTCTTTTATTTCATTTGCTTGCTTATTATAGAAGTTCTTATATATAGTATAATTTTCGCTGTCTATATATTTCTGTTTAATTAAGTAGTTTAATATTTAATCTTGTGAATGCATATAAATTAAAAAAACAAACCAAAAACAAATAGTACTTTTTCTTTCTTTATTTACCTTCATTAAAAGAACTATTTTACATTCGATTTTTTATGAGTACAGATTAAAACTCATTATTTGTATATTTTGTATATATGAGTTAGATAATTAGAACTATCATATAAATATTATTTAAATAAACTGTATATATATATATATATATATATATATAGATGTACATATATATTTCAATGATTAGTAATTAGTGAGTTATTTCGTTTCTTTTATTTATTTTTCATTTTTTTAAGACTTTAGATTGGCCAACGGAGCCATTAAACCCGTCAAAGTGAATTAATCCAAACGTCTTGGGTTAATTAGACAACCCCGGACCGGATTCACTGTTCCAGTTGACGAGCGGTCAATTTCGCCCGTCAACAAATGGCACTATAAGGAGGGCCTAAATACTATTGATGGTACGTGGAGGTCGCAAGACTCCTCCCCCACCTACCCGCTCACCTATAGTAAAGAGAATTCATTCTGACGACAACATTGTCCCTCAAACAACAACCACATCAAACGAAAATCCATGGATTACCGTTGAACCAGTAACTCCAAACCCCCCAGGGGCCGACGTACAAGAAATTGTTCGTCAATCCCTCCTAAGGACGCACAATGCTTTGGCCTGTATAAAACAACTAGGATGACCTTTGAATCAAC
>JASDQU010102262.1:413156-435978 GCA_032191745.1 Picea mariana
AGAAGAAGGGCCTGAATACTATTAATGGCACGTGGAGGTCACAAGACTCCTCCCCCTCCTACCCGCTCACCTATAGTAACTAGAAGTCGTTCTGATGACAACATTGTCCCTCAAACATCAACCACATCAAACGACAATACACAGATCACCGTTGAACCAATAACTCCAAACCCCCCAGGGGCCAACGTACAAGAAATTGTTCGTCAATCTCTCATAAGGACACACAGTGCCTTGGCTCGTATCAGACAACCAAGTCGGCCTTTGAACCAACCATTAGACTTCTCTGATATTAGGGAGAAAATTGAAGGTACTGATCTTACCCTAAACCCTATAGATCTAGATCACATCCTCAGTCCTGTAGCAGGAGGATTTGGTATTCCACCATCACCACCCCCTTCATCCTCTTCTTCTTCTGGAGAAGAATCATTAGACAAAGGTATTTCCTCATCTCAGCCTTCGACACCACCCACATATTTGGCCAATCCAAACAATCCCACCAGACCTTGGCTCGATCAAGATGCAGTGGCCATACTTGGGCCCCAACATCCTTTACCTAAACATCTGGAGAAATGGCTCCCTAAATTTGACCCAGATTCCAAGCAGATTGTTGCGGATCATATCAAAAAATTCATGCTAGCCATTAGGCTCTGTAGTGTTGAGCACAAAGACGTCGTATGTAGACTTTTTCCCTACACCTTTGAAGGCAATTCCCCTACCTGGTACTTTGCCCAACAACCCCACACCATTGTGTCATGGGATAAATTCAAGTCCTGTTTCCTTGAGAAATTTGGAGACGACAAATCTCCTAAATTCCTAGTCATGGAAATCTCTATTTTAAAGATGAACCCCAAAGAAAAGATAAAAGAATTTAATCAAAGGTTCCTGACATTAAAGAATCGAATCCCCACAGACTCAATGCCTACCGAAAATCTTATCGTCGCATACTACACAAAAGCCTTACATCAAAACATAGTCATTTGGGTAAAAAGGTCAGAGAAAGCCACATTGTTAAAATCCTTCGAAGAGGCAATTCAAATCAAGAAAGATATTCTTAGTCTAAAAGACAATATCTGTAACGAGGCAGAGACTACTTCATCCTCCAAGAATAAAATCAAAATTCTTCCTAGACCTCCCCAAAACAAAACTCAATCAGACAGTTCAGATCTAGAAAACTTATAGAAGGTCATTTAGTAGTTGTCTAATAAAGTTATAGATTTGAGAAGATCGGCTAAAGAAGCTTCTTCAAGCAAAGGGCCTTACAAACCCCCTTTTAGAAAGCCTTTTCCCACAAACCGGCCTAACTCAAATTCTGAAGGCCTAAATCTAGAAAGCTTACAATTTGCTATTCAGACGATTCTAGAGGCACATGATAACTTGATTCCTCCCAAGATTCCTGAAGACATGGTTGAACAAGAGATAGTGGAAGAGGACGAATCATCTCCCAACATTTTCGGACATTTTTCGAATAACATTTTACAAGCTAATTTCGAAACAATGCATCCTTACAATACTAGGAGCAAGACAACAAATAAATATTCTTCTGAAATCGGAACTAATGCACCTAAAAAATAGTCTAAATCAATTGAAACTAAACAGAATTCAACATCCCCAAGTTTAGAGTATGATTTAATTGAGGATCTAAAAAAACTTAGAGCTAATATTTCTGTTTACGAATTATTGAAATTCCCTTTTCTCCTGCAAAAGATGCTGCAAAATATTGCAGAAAACAACAAAAATCGCAATCTAAACAACAACGAAGTTGCTGAAAACAGCCCCAAAACACCCCAAAAGGTCTCCATCGAAACAACGCCAGAGTCTTCTGATAAAAGAGACCTTGCTGTAAAAAGTGTAACAAATGTAGATAAACTAGTTTCAGGGGCTGCGACTAAAAAACAACAAACTTCTGCTGTTAATACTCGCAAAAATGTCCCACCCTTTTTGTTGACTTTTCAAATTTTCAATAGGGATGTACATAACTGCATGGTAGATTCAGGTGCATCATCAAACGCAATGCCTTGGTCTGTCAGTCAAAAAATTAATGCTGAAGTTCAACCTTCAAGCCTGAAAATTATTCATCTTGATTGAACTAGTGTTAAAGTAATAGGTGAATTAAAAAATGTGCTTATCAGATTATCATATAATCCTAAAGTCCATCAAGTTATTGATATTATTTTCATTGATATCCCTGAAGTATATGGCTTGTTTTTAAGTGGAGATTGGTATGAACAACTACATGGTTATTTTGCAATGGATTGGTCTCACTTGTGGCTGCCCAAGAATGAAAATCCTAACAGAATCAAGTTAAATCGTGAGCGTTATCTTAAGTTCATGGTAACTGATTTAAATGATCCCAATGAACCATTCACTGCTTCCACCAATTCACCTAAAATATAGGGGATGGACACTTTTTTCAGCAACTTCATGGCTGAAACTTATACCATTACTAACCCAGAAAAATAGTTCGAAATTATGACATGCACACAGTCAACAACCTTCTCCCAGTGGTCACATGCACCTGACGAAAATCAAATCTGGTCTCTTTACTTCGATGGATCTAAATCTAAGGAAGGAGCTGGTGCAGGGTGCATGCTCATTGATCCAGTAGGTAACAAAACTTTGATCGCTTTCCGGTTAGAATTTGAATGCACAAACAATATGGCCGAATACGAGGCACTCCTGCAAGGTCTTAGAAAAGCACTAGATTTGAGGATTCAGAATTTGACTGTCTTTGGTGATTCAAAAATTGTGGTTAGACAGGTAAAAAATTCCATCCACTGTTTATCTCCACACCTGAAAATCTATCAGACTGAGATATGGAATTTAATGAACAAATTTTCTGCATTTAACATTAATTCTATTCCAAGATTGAATAATTTTGAGGCTGATTTGTTAGCTAATGTCGCCTCAAAACTTTTTCATGTAGAAGGCCTTTCTCCCAATGCGTTTTCCGTCGAGTTGTTGTTTAGACAATCCGTTCTGGATAACATCACAAATTGAAGAGTCTTCGATGACGATCAACAGATCATCAATTTTCTGCACATGGAAGAGACTTTCCAAGGTGCAGTTATCGACGAAGGTACCCACGACGAAAACCTTCACGATTTTATAGTAATACCATAACCAAGATCCCCAAATTCTACATTGGATATGGTAAAGTCTATCCCAAAATTTGTGGTTAGATTAGAAAAAATTTATGATCTTCACGATAAATTCATAAAATTAGTGAATTGTAAAACGAATAGTTGTTCCCTGACACATGAAAAAGTAAATTTAGGAACTAAAGATAACCCACAGTGCATCAATTTGGGGTTGGGATGTTCTGAGCAAGAAAAGATAACATTTATTAAGTTGTTTAAGGAATTTAAATATGTATTTGCTTGGATATACGACAATCTAAAGACCTTTGATCCTAACATCATACAACACATTATTCCCATGAAACCCCAGACCCAACCTTTTCAACAAAAGTTAAGAGAGACGCACCCAAAACTTGAACCAATAGTCAAGAAAGAATTAAACAAACTCTTGAATGCTAAAATAATCTTCCCAGTAAAACATACACAATGGGTCTCTATTCTTGTCCCTGTAAGGAAGAAGAGTGGTGAAATCCGACTATGTGTCGATTTCCGAAATTTAAACTGAGCGTATGATAAAGACAACTACCCTATTCCTCCCATGGAACAAATCTTTCAACAAGTATCTGGTTTTGAAAGATTATCATTGTTGAATGGTTTTTCAGGGTATAACTAAGTCCTTATGTCTCCCCCAGACCAGCTCAAAACCACTTTCCGTACTCCATGGGGTACCTATGCTTATAGGAAGATGCCCTTTGGGCTCATAAATGGCAGTGCCACCTTCCAGAGAGCGATGGATATCGCTTTCTGCGGCTTAATCAATGAATCTGTAGTAGTTTATCTAGATGATGTCATTGTCTTCTCAAAGAATAAAGGAGATCATCTAGCCCATCTAAGAGCTATTCTACAATGATGTCGTAAGTACAGTATTTCTTAAATCCTAAAAAATCTGTCTTTGCAGTAGAACAAGGTAAGCTCCTCGGATTCATTGTATCAAATGAAGGGATGATTATTGACCCTGAAAGGACCCAAGTCATTTCAAAACTGCCCCCTCCCTCTTCCAAAAAGTCCATGCAATCTTTCTTAGGTTAGATAAACTTTGTTAGGAGGTTCATCCCCAGCTTTTCAGAAATGGTCAGACCATTACAAAATTTAATAAAAAAGGATGTACAGTACCATTGGGGACCTTTAGAAAGTCAGGCTTTTGACTCAATAAAAAATGTTATAGTAGACGCTCCTTCTCTAATGAGTCCTGATTTTTCACGAGACTTCACCCTCTACACGTTTTCCTCTGATCAGTCTCATGCTACTATCCTAACCCAAAAGAATGATGAAAACAATGAAGTCCCAATTACCTTTATGATCCCATCCTTTAAGGGAGCAGAATTTAATTACCCAACAGTAGATCAACATGCCTATGATGTTGTTAAAGTGGTAAAACACTTTCAATCTTATCTACTGAAATCTAGAACAAAATCATTGCCCCTTACCCTGGCGTCAGAAATTTGTTAGTACAAAAAGAACTGGGTGAAAAAAGGGCAAACTGGGTCACATCCTTACAAGAATATGACATAGAAATTACCCTAGAACGAATTGTTAGAGGCCAAGGTTTATGTAAATTGGTTGTTGATTCAGCTATAGGACAACAAAATGAAACTGATATGTTAATTCAAGATCAACACAATCAAAATCAAATCAGTTGTGCACAAAACCTTACTAGTCCCTGGTATGACGACATCAATTTTTATCTTGTACATGGATCACCTCCCCATCACCTTGATCCAAAAAAGAGGAGAGCACTGAGATTAAAATCTGCTTCTTTTTAGCTGGTAAATGGTATTTTGTTTCACCAAAATTTTGATGGAATACTTATGCGCTATCTTGAAAAAGATGAAGCAGAAAAAGTCTTATTGGAATTACATGCAGGGGAAGATGGTGGGCATTTTGGTGGAGACACCACTGCCCACAAAGTATTAAGAGTAGGTTATTACTGGCCTACTCTTTTCAAAGATGCCCATGCCTTATTCCACAAGTGTGTAATCTGTCAAAAGGCATCTGGACGAGTACAGAAACCAACATTCCTGCTGCAACCAGTTTCGGTAGACTCCCCTTTTCAGCAGTGGGGCCTGAATATTATAGGCCAAATCAATATGACATCCTAGTAGCAGCATAAATAAATCATAACAACCACATATTATTTCACCAGATGGTCGAAGGCTACCCCATTAAAAGTGGTAAACACAAGCCAGGTAATATCTTTCCTAAATACAAATATTATCGCTCGTTTTGGGATCCCTGAATGCCTAGTATTTGATAATGCTTCCTATTTTTCATCTCTTGAAATGAGTGATTTCTCTTTAGAAAAAGGAATAAAATTAAAGTATTCTGCCAGCTATTACCCCCAAGGAAATGGTTTGGCTGAGTCAACTAATAAAAACCTGATCAAGATCATCAAGAGAACGATCTCCGAAAATCATAAAAACTGACATAACGCACTATTTAATGCAATCTAGGCTGATAGGGTAACTCCTAAAACTGTTGTCGATAATTCCCCCTTTTTCCTCATTTACGACAGGGAAGCGATTCTTCCACCACATGTCCTTCCTCCATATCTACAGTTATCACAGAAGGTGCAAGAATAAAACTTTCCTCCCTTGGAAAGTCGAATTAATTCTTTGCTTAAGTTAGAGGAAGTAAGGGCTCAAGAAAAACGAGAATTGGATCAACATCAACTCATTGTCAAAAACTGGTTCGATTCCAATTCAGCCTCAGACATAAATTTTGAGGTAGGTGATCTTGTCCTTAAATGGGACAAACCTCATGAGGGGAAAGGAGAGTGTACTAAGTTTCAAAACCTGTGGTTGGAACCATTTTTAATTGCTGAAAAACTAGGTCCCAGTTCTTTCCATCTCCAGAATTTAGAGGGACAACCAAACACCTTTCCGATGAATGGCCAAGCTCTCAAAAGTTATTTTACTTGACGACTCTACGATACACTTTTTGTATTTATTTTTCTGTTTGGATTTCTTTTCTTTCTATTTTGTTTTGTTTTGTTTTTAGTACATCAGTCCTTTTAAGTTAAACATCCCTGTTTTACAGTCTAGCTCATATAAAGAGAAACATAATTTCTCATCTCGAAAATAGTTGTCAAAGGCTGTCGAAACATCTATTTCTCTATTTCTATGAAATTGTAGACTGGTTAAAGATGAATTTTTGTTTGAAAGGCGTTTTCTCGGTTTCAATCTGCACTTGAAAGTATTCACGACCATCTTTAAAAATCTTTTTACACTCTCCCCGTTCTTTAAGAGAGAAACTCAACAATGTCTCCCTGTTCTTGAAAATTAGTTTTATTAATGAACTATTTTTGGATCTTGATGAAGGACAACATAAAATTTTTTAAGGTCTGTGATATATCAAGGTGTGTTTAAAACTTGAATTTTCAGCGTCACCCCGCTTTGTTGAATATCTTTAAAAAAATATGCTAGAATGTGAATAATGTCTCAGAGAGCTGTGGGAAGTGTTTGTAAACCCGCCGGGATACTGCACAAGTCTGCTGGCAGCGGGTAAATACATGCATGAAGCCAAGACAACTTCGCCAGGGTACTGAACAGGTCTACTGGCAGCGAAGCAATGTCAGGTAAAAGAAAATTCTCAGATTTGAATTTCATTTTGGCCCTAAGTGTCCTTCGTTCTAATCTGAAATTTCTTGATAGGATACAGACGTCAGAGTGGGTTAATTGACATCCCTGTCAAGGATATGAATGCTTGCTGGCAGCAGTGGCCCTGACAACAATATTGGAGGCATTAACTTAAACGTCGTGGCTTTCTTTTTCCAAGTTTGTCACCAGTTTTCGTTTCTTTAAAAACAAAAGTTATCTGAAACTGGACTGTGTCATGATTATTTAAGATGTTCAAATGACTTTTCGGTTGTTCTTCGATTCAAAGTTTTTCATATTTCTCTAACCTAAACTCGTTCGTATTACAGAGATAACTGCCTCTCCCAGCATGTCGCTATTGTTGGCAGCCCAATGATTTTCTTACCTTTTTGTCAATTAAACGATCTATATAGCTGCCTAACTAGGGTCATGAATTTTTATCACTCTTCATGAGTTGTTTCCAAAACGACAGTTGTAAGTTGTCACTTTTCCCTATTGTCTATTCATGCTTTGTTTTCATGACTGAAAGCATGAAAACTTGTGACTGTGATTACCATTATGTTTTAAAATTTCATTGAAGGCAAATTGTTCATATAGTTTATTATGGAGTTTTGATTCCTTGCCATGAATATGTTACTCTCTTTCTTTTGATCTTTTTAATTCCAAGAATTCTTAAGAGATTGATGGTTTTATGAGCAAAGGACCCCCACGATTTGATTTTTTGTATGGTTTTGGTTTGATTCTTTACTACGTTTCTTTTACAAAACTTTTGATTTTTCGATTTTTGACTTACCCAAACTTTGTGATCAAACCCATGATGTGTGCACTTATTTTCATTTTAATGCTTTGGTCCTAGCTTGTACTAAATGCAGAGGTGGCATATGATTTGCATACTGTCATCATTTATTAGGATGGCCTTGGGCTTCGCAAACCTTCTTCACACACGTTTCAATTAAACGTTTATCCCATCGTATGAGTCTTTACAACGTTCATTGTTGGGCTCGGGGTTATGGATCTGTTTTGTTTTTACAAAACCTCCCTGTATTCTATGTTTGTTTGATTACCCTCCCATCCAGTATGGCTCCTATCGTGAGAATTGAACCAAACGATATCCAAACCCTTCTCTCATATGATGATGCCAGAGAAGATTTGGAGAGAAGTGGCTGTCTTGTTTTCATTAGGAAGTTTCAGGGTTTCAATTTACAGGTTTCCCAAGAATTTTCCTTCTCCTTTGATGGTTGTAGAGCGAAAGTTGGTGATGTGAAACTGGAGGTTACCGAGGAGTTCCTGAGTCAAGCCACAGGGTTACCAGCGAGCAGTAAAAAATGGTTTAAAAATGCAAAAGTGGAAGAAGTTCCTTGGACCCTGTTGTTTACATCTCAGAAAATAACAAGCTTTGATAAAGGTATGCCCATTTCATTCCTAAAAGCTCGATGGCATGATTTTCTCGCTGTGGTAAAGCAATTTTTTACATGTGAGCGACGTTTCGGGCTTGTGTTTTTGTGCCATTTACGCCTGCTTATGAGTTTTATGGGTTTTGCTTTGAATATGCCATATTACTTACTCAGGAGTCTTTATTAAGTGGAGAAAATATACAAGAAATACCGGTCAAACTATAGCCTTTTTCATCACGACCTAGTTAAAATCCCGCTCATACATCAATTGGAGTCACAGAATGATAGCTGGGATTCGTTTATAACCCGAAATGGCTATGGTAACCCTGATATGGGTGAGGTAGATAAACTCATGGTTGAGGAGACCCTTGTCGACCCGATGGCATCTCTCTCACCTCCCTAGACTCATGTCTCTTCCCCTAACAGCGAACCCTTGATCGATCCCAAGGTCATTCAATAGGCTTGTCAGCAGATTACACATCCAACCGACTGTGTTAAAAACTTAAAGAAACCTACAGGGAAGAAATCTAAAAGCAGTGTTGATATAAATTTTAAGAACAAAAGGGATGGGAGATTGATGTCGCAGAGTCTTCATAATAAGATGAATTCTCATGCAAACACGATCAGCATGATCATGGTTAATGAAAGCTTAGACTCTGAAATTGACAAATTCCTTGCAGAGGAAGACCCTTTGTCATTCGGGCCACACCCTGACCGACCCTATAACTTTGTCGATAATTTACCTCCCTGTTTGAAAGACAATCCAGAGTTTCCTGGTGTCAGGATTTGCAATAAATCTACTATCTCTATGGAGGGCTCTCCGGTCCACAATCTTGTTTGTTTTAATGCAAATGCCACATAGTCAAAGTGTGAGGTTTGTCTATCATGGATTGATAGATATTATACTGATATCCCAATTCTACAGTCACAGGTCAAGGTTTTAAAAGATCAGGTCAATGTTTTAATGAGCAAAAACTTGAGGCTCGAGTCAGTTATTCAAGGCAAGGAAAAACGTATGAAGACCACAGGTCGTGTGATATTTAAAAATGTTGAGGCTGCTATAGCCATTGTAAATTCCAAGGTTTCATGATGCGATCTGATTTCATGGTTAGAGGTATGATCTCTAAAATTAATAGCATGTTGGTTTTCATTCTTAAGTTAGATTGTTTGGTTTGTTGAATAATCTATATTTCATTATTAAATTAGTTTGTTTTATTCATTAAATAAAATGAGATTTCATTTACTATAATAACTAGCTATAGAATCGCAAGATTCTGTAGCCAGTTATGTTAATTCGAATTGTGTAAAATAATGACAGAAAACATATCTGAAATCTTTTTATTTTCCTTCTCTTTCAGGATATTCAGGGGTCCATGATTTCAAAATTGATCTGAGGTACTCTTAAGACCTCCCAGTCATATCTATGATGTATTTTGAATGAACAAAAATGAACTGTTGTTAGTTTTGTAGGATTTAGTAGGATTAGGGTGGTTGCATCCCCCTTTATTTTTGAAATAAATATTTGAACTCAGGGACATAAGCAGTTATCTTTCCTGAGGCCTTTATAAACCTATCATTTTGTAAACAGAGGCATCTCGGCCTGGGGTTGGAGTATGGACAATTACACACAGACTTGAATGGAACAAAATGCATATTACAACTTTAGCTTTTGTGTATGATGTTTTAGTTTAAGTTATGTTTATTTCGATGTGATAATAGATGGTGATTGATTTTGTCTTCATTATTTATTATGAGTTGAAATAATTCATTATTACATGCTGTCCATATGTCATGTTTCAGATACAATATAGGGTGATCATCGATTCAATTTAAATTATGAGATTTATCTCTGATTTCCTATTGAATGTCTAAATACAAGTTCTTACAAGAAGATTTATCTCACTGTAGTTACCTGTAAATCATAATATCACTGTGACTGTCTCCATTATATGTTCTATTATCAAAACTCAGTTTCCAACATATCATTTCACGTTTATTCAGAGCGATCTTAAGATTCATTCCAGGTTTAATTTTCGGATAAGGTGGCTAGATATTCTCTATTATACAGACGTTGGATGCATTAATAGGTTAGTCTGTTATTTTATTTATTTTGCTTGCTTATTATAGAAGTTTTTATATATAGTATAATTTTCACTATCTATATCTTTCTGTTTAATTAAGTAGTTTAATATTTGATTTTATGAATGCATACAAACAAGAAAACAAACCAAAAAGCAAATAATATTTTCGCTTTCTTTATTACTTTCATCGAAAAGAACCATTAACCATTTGATTTTCTATGAGTTCAAATTAAAACTCATTATTTGTATATGTTGTATATATGATAAAGTAGAACTATTATATAAATATTAATTAGATAAATTGTATATATATTTAGATGTACATATATATTTCAGCGATTATTATTTAGTAATTTATTGCATTTATTTTAGTTATTTTTTGCTTCCCTTAGGACTTTAGATTGGCCAACGGAGCCATTAAACCCGCCAGAGTGAATTAATCCAAACATATTGGGTTAATTAGACAACCCCGGACTGGATTCACTCTTCCAGTTGACGAGTGGTCAATTTTGCCCGTCAACACATCCACAATGGAAAGCACAAGCACAAGAACTAGCATGTTTAGAACAATATTTCCTTAATGGGGGCTATAATAGCTACATAGTTTCATCAACCAAGCATGCCTCTTTTGATGGTTCATAATATTGTTTATATCATCTCTTATTTAAGTCTTTCTTTGTTGAGAGTTTATATATATAATATTCCTCTTATCATTGATGAAGCTAATGTGCCCAAATTTACCAATACAAGGGAACCATTGGCATAATTAAATTTGGTTTCTCTCTAGCTAAGTATTTGTGTGTGAAGGAAATCTATTCTGCAAAAGTCACCCAAGAATAGCACCTAACCCTAAATTTTGCATGCATCAACAAGGGAAATAACAAGCACACGCATTAGCATGTCACAAATAGGATTTCCCTGATAGGGGCTATATTAGCTACCTAGTTTCATCAACCAAGAAAGTTGCTTTTGATGGTTCATAATATGTTTTCTATCATTTTTTGTAAGTCTTAATTTGTTAATGGTTTTGATTTTTTGGATCTTCATTTCATTTGTTATATAATCCTTTGCCCTAATTAGATACATTTGAATTAGTTGGTTTTGAGTTAAATATGACACACATGTAACTAGTATTTCCCATTCATGAATGCATTATTATCATCATCATTTTGTTGTAGTCGAGTAAGTTTTCCAAATATCTCTTTTTTCCATATAGAATTTCCTAAAAACACTACATCTGAAATGGATTCCAATTTACAATTACATTAATCTAGTGGGTTTTCCACCACATGTACCAATATTGTGCGATCCACTCAAGATTTATCAATGCAATCTTAATTTTTTTGATAATTTTTTCACTGTAATGTAACTTGAAATATTCTTCTATCTTATTTATCCATGCTGTGCATGTATTCATATATAGTCCATCAAGTTTCAACATTTCAAATTTATTTTATGGTTGTGTTAACTAAATGTTGGTAATCCAAATATGTTGGAATTGGGTTGAGAGATAATATTATGCTACCGAGAAATGGTAGATCATGGAATAATATTAATTGGTGGAACAAAGATAGGTTGTGAGGGATTGAAAGTAGGTCATAGATTGAATGATGAAGAAATTGTACAATTGGACATTGGAGTATAATTATGTGGTGGAAAAATATGTATATTAAAATTTGGTAAGTGACTTGGTGGATTTTGAGATTAGATTGGTTGTGAGGGATTAAAAGTAGGTCATAGATTGAATGATGAAGAAAATGTATAATTGGACATTTTAGTATAATTATGTGGTGGAGAAATATGTATATTAAAATTCGGTAAGTGACTTGGTGGATTTTGAGATGAGATTGGTTGGGATGAGCGATTTTGCAACATGTATTTTATATTATTGATTTCAAAAACCATTATTTTCATTTAATTTTTAGATAATATAATTTTCTCTATTTTCATCCATGTTCTCCTTGATTTCTATACTTCTATAGATATTTTGTTTAATTGAGAGTTCAATTCAACATTTTTGAGTATTAGAAAACACGGGATTGTGGCATTGTGAGTATGTAGCCATAGTGGTGGAAGCTCGGTGGTATGACAATTGAAGACCACCTAGGGAATGGAAAAATAGTTCCTATGTTTTTTCCAAATCGATGGATTTGGTACCAATGTATCAAAAACAATGATGTTCTTACTTAAAAACACACAAATATCTGCAACATATTATATTATCGAATAAATTATTGAATGGTGATTTACAAGAAACTCTTCTGAGAGTATATATATTCATTCATTGGTTACAAGGGTTATGATCTTTTGGCGCATTTTTTGTATTAATATGCAATGTATTAATTTGTAATATATATATACTTTATGTATATTACAACATGTTGGGCTCGTGTATTTGAAGGATGGCGATGGAAACTCTTAAATATGTGCCAATGCGACTAGAAAATTCTCAAGCATAAACCCACTTTCTAACTTTGGAATAAATTGAAAGGCCAAAACTCCTTAGCCCTGTGACCATCTAAAAGCCCCAAGAAAAAGAAAAGAATATCTTGCAATCTCACCGTTGTTTGAGAAAAAAAAATCATTGCAAATTTAAACAAAGAATTCTAAGACCTAAACAATCACCCACACTATTAAGGAATTCTAATTGCCAATTCCAATTAATGGAACCTTGTTGAAGGACCAATTTTGTCTCAAGATGACCATGTCAAGTGACCCTTGGTTATAAGTAGATGATTCCAATAGGATATTAGGTTATTATTATTTTACTTATGTGTTATGATCTATGAACCTTGGAGTAATGATTATAGTGATCAATTTTCTAGGGTTGGACTATTGTACTGTCAAGTTATTATGAGCTAAGTACTTATTCCTCTTTCTATAAAGAGGTTCATCCTTGTACTCAAGTTTCATCACTTAAATACCACGTTCTATGATGTTATGTGTGATTGTTGCTAGTTTGATGTTGTGAACATTTTAACTAATCATGGGTAATTATAGATACTTATAAAAGAAATATGAGATATCAATCGAGTAGTTACAATTATTATTATGTTAATTCATTACTATTTAGTTTCTCAGGTTCCCTTTCCTTACTGTGATTGCATTCAATTTGGTTATGTTATCAATTTTTTTATGGTGTGTTATCATTGTTTTCATTGAGACACAATCCTGAAATAATTCAATATCTAGTTAACCCATCAAATCTAATAAAACTTGTAGTGGTTAGAATTAAGAGTACATCCCCTGAAATCACTTGATAAATAAACTAGTGGGGTTATGTATTGCTTGTTTTACAGGTTGGTACCATTTTAGAACCAATAATTTTTTGATGCTATTGTAGCATCAGGAAGCATTCCCACTTGTGGAGTGTTGTGAGAATACCTTCCTCGCTAAGAGCGAGTGTTGATTTTTTGTAGCTTTGGGTAGGTATTCTCACTTGGTCATAGGTGTTGGGAATGTTGGAATCATCATGGGCACCACATCACACTATGAAAACCCTCTTGTTTGAGTGGGGGATTCATGGGTTTGATGATGGGATTCGTGGTCTTGTGTTTGGTATTCACACCCACATAGAAAGCCTAACTTGATGTTGACTTGTGGAGTGGATTCTATGGTGACCCCTAAGGATTGTATATATAGGAGAGAGGTCATTTTGACATTTCTAACCATGTAGAGTGTGTGGAGATCACATGATGGAGCTAGCATAAGTGAGTTTACACTTGTGCTAGGAGGATTGGTGATCTCAACAAAGGGAAAGTTTGCAAGGTGGTGAATCTGGAACTGAAGAGAGAAGCAAAGATGGTCGCATGTGTGAAGTGAATTTTTCATACAATACATGGTTTGCAGGAGGACGAAGTGTGTATATATGCAGGTTGCAGAAGAATGAATCACATATAGGGTATACACGATTTACAAAAGAGAAAACAACACATATACATGGGTTTCTAGTAAAATGAATCACATATATGATTTTTTGGGCATTTATAAATCCGTACAAGCTGGAAGGTGACGTCAACAGGATGTATAGGTGGTCTACAACAGATTCATGTGTAGAGGATATTCTCGGGGATATTGTTGAGGTTTGGTTTTCTAATTTGTATGGTTATTGGATAACAAGGTTCTTCTTAGTTTTGATGACATTGGAGGACAAGGTTCTCCTGATATTTTGGTGATATTGTATTGGCTGGGAGGGATGGTTTTTCCCTCGGGGTTTCTGATGATAACAAGATTACATAACAAAATTCTTTTGTCTCTTGTGTATTGATTATTCATCTATGATCTTGTTGTTTCTGATTCATATGTTTTCAATCAATAATTTAGTGTAAACTTGTTCAGTGATAAAAGTTAGGGTTTTACTGTTAGATCACTAGGAAACAATTTTCAAATCTGAAATTAGTCACATAGAGTTGCATGTGAAAATTGACATGGTGTCAGAGATTAGGATCTTAAGAGAAGGGGATCACCTCAAAACACATTTTGGATACAACATTGGATGAGTGTTGTTCTTTTTCTTGTTCTTGTTTTAGGTAGGTCATAGGTGATATCTCTAATAGGGAGATACAGTGACAGTTGCAGGTGGAAACATGTTAGATGGTTTCTAATTTGAGACATGGAGAAGAATGTATAGATGAGGATTTATGAACTATTGTAACTCAGTGGTGTGGTAGGTCAGGAGTTTTTGTGGATTAGCGAAGAGCCTGGATCACAATAGTATGTTGTGTGGTAGATTTCCAACCTAGTGGATGGACTTTCAATGACTTGTCATGATGAGTTACGATGGGTGCATTTCAGGTGATTTGGTACAGACGATATGACTTTAGATGTTTGGCAGGTTGATGAGATAGAGTATTCATTAGTGTAACGACCCCTTCATTACGACTACGAGTGAAGCATAAGTGCATATATATATATATATATATATATATATATATAGATAGATAGATATATGTATATAAAGGAAAGAAGGTGACAACAACAACAACTTAACCACATCACTGACGACAAACGCAAACATGCAGTCTAGGCAACAGACAACTATGACTCCATGCACTGGCTCAAGGGCAACTGGGTGAAACATGTGTAGATCAACAAGGAGGAACGACTACCCACCCGATACAAACAAGACACGCCTACAAGCTAAGAGACAACATCCCCCTCTCGACATAATGACCTTGATTAACAAGACTAGAACCTCAAGGTGCACGTACCAAACACATGAAAGCATTCAAACTACATGCCAAAATCAACTTGCAATGCTCGACAACACTCACACAGAACACACCGACTCTGACCAAGTTCTCATTTGCCGCTATCCAATAGGGCGTGCCATGATCCCCTCATCAGGAATCATGCCGTCCCTAGGTGATAGATGCATCAATAACCTTGGCACCACACATCCTATCTGGACTGAGGAATCTAGATAAATATGATGTGCTAAGAGTCAAATAATGATAAGAAAACCACACCCAAACCCCAACAACAGGTAGAAAAACACCACAGGACGACTACTAGGGAAGACACAAGCCAATGCATGGCTTTGTCAACCACCCAACCCTTTTATCAAGTCTAACCGGTCAATAATTACCATCTAATTAGAGGTGAATACAGATCTAATTTTATCATTACTTACGATCTAAAAGGGAAATTCTAATTTAATTCCAAATTGTAATCTAACTAACAATTGACACCATAAAACAACATTTACCATATCAATGCAAAAAGCTATAATGAAATATTTATTAACACATTACATTACAACATGCAATCTGTCTACACTAACCATACCAAATGAAAACCATCTATTAACCTTAAAAAGAATCTACTAAGAAGTGACAATGTTGTTAAAGCCATATACATTCAATGGGAAATTAGAGCCATATACATTCAATGAGAAATTAGAGCCATATACATTCAATGAGATTTTCTACCATATGCTTTTAATGAGATTTAATGCCATATGCCTAGTCATAATTAATGTCCTTCAGATCCATTTAATGCAGTCAATGCCATTGTTAAAGATGTCCTACCATAGTTATTACTGCTAATTAAAATAGAGGGAAGCTGTCCCAACCACTACTACCAATCATAAACGTTGTCTAGTAAAAGTAAAAATCAGGGGTAAGAACGTCGAAGCATTTAGTTAGCCATCTAGCAAATGCTAATCCGATTGTCATCAATGCAGAATCCAATATCTGGCCGTCTAAAAAGGTAAGAAGTTGTTGTGTAAAGTAAATGTAAATTACCATTGCTGTAAAACTACGGTGTAATTACATATTGGATGTCAAAAATGAATCAGAATGCGTGTAGATTGATAAGTCACCAGGTAATCTAAATAAAATACAACTGAATATATAATGCATATTTACTCAAATTTATGCACTGACTGTCAATTAAAAATGGAATGGGCAAAATCGCAGAGAAGGTAATGCAACTTTCACAGGGAAGATTGCAAAGATCTCCGTCGGGTTTTGGTGGCCCAAAAAACACAGAGGTAGGTGTCAGAACAAATTCAAGGTTACAAATCGTAGATGGTAAAGGTGTCACAACAAGTCATGGTTACAATTTTCATATGGTAAAGGTGTCACAACAGTTGTATGGTTACAATCGTAGAGGTATGGTGTCACAATAGATCATGGTTACAAATCATAGAGGTATGGTGTCACAACAGTTATATGGTTACAAATCGTAGAGGTATGGTGTCACAACAGTTATATGGTTACAAATTGTAGAGTTTAAAGCTTTCCATAATAAATTCGTTGGGTTTAAACATTCAAATATTTTCACAGTGGTTATAACAAGCATATAACTTAATTTGCTGAGTTTATAACCCCCCCCAAAAATGCCCAAAAGTATAACACGTCTTAATCAAATATACACATGCCATCTAAAATGTAAAGTGTGTAGCTGGTCAAGCTCTTGGAAATCTAAACAAGCTGATCATAATTAAAAATTCCCTGGGAAAAAATTTCTCCCCCAAATCAAACGAAATGCAGCCGAAGAACTGGCAATCACCAGGCAAACAAAACTAATAGCAATCTTAATCAAGAAACAAATGCAGTCTGGCAATGGCGAAAGCGTAGTCTTAAATAGTGGTGAAAAACACAGTTTCAATCATCTTCAAAAGAAGAGTGCAAAGGTAGAAAAAATGCAGGGAATGTTCAACAAGATATAAAAACGCAAAGTTAAAGAAAACTTCGCCATCAATAAAAAATTGCAGGGTTAATTAAACTCATCAAGGCGCAAGAACACACACTACTTGGAACAATCAATGGGGTTAGACGACTAGCAGGAACATCCTTTGCTCATCATCCATGCACAGACAAGAAGGGCATTTGGATCTATAGGTCTATTAACACCGAAGTGACGACCGTAGATTCGGATCCTGGTCGACTGCATAGGCGTGGACTGATGAGCTAGGGACGAAAGAAAAAATAAACCGCAATCATCACAAATCAATAAACCATAGGATGGTCAAGACAGGCAGGGATTGAAGGCCATGGGAATCAATCAACATCGAGCTAAAGGCTTATGGAGGAAATTTCAGTCATCAACTAGAATGTTAAGACAATCATTTTCTTTACCCAATTAAACATACATAATTAAAAGCATAAATCATACTAACAATCTACCATGTAGAAATAAAAGAAGCGTACCATATCCCAAGTCGCCCGCTTTGAGTTGATGTCTCGTGTGCTCCGTGCAACTCCCGCTTGCCGACTGATGAGACTTCACTGGTACCTCCCAGCCAATGCTAGGGGTACTCTTCTTCCCCCTTATCCCCCCCCGAGCCACAAAGGGGCCACGCACACTTACCAGAGAATCAACTAGCTCCCAGCTCACATCGCAAGGTCGAGCTACCACTCCTCACTGAGCTGGGTATCCCAACTCCCACAAGCTAAGTCAGTCAAGTATAAATTTCTGCAGCGTAATGTTACGCATAACAGAAGAGATCCATCATCCTTCTCCTCCCTCCATTATATAGAGTTTTGAAGTCCTTTACTTTCCCAAAATCCCATTTAATTTAAAGTTTAATAATTTAATCCATAAAAATACTCCCCCTACAAGTGTCACCCATCCCCTTCATTCCTCCATAAATTAATTTCATTAATTAATTAATTACCCCTATTTCCCTCACCCACCTAAAATCATTCCTAGAATCGCTCCTAGGTTTCCCCATATTCCCTTACAAGTTTTAATGACTTTCCCCCTTATTAATTTACTAGTTAAGTTTAATTTAGAAAGTTCTTAAATGCTAGATACCTTACTAAGTTAGACTTTCTACTTTGTCCTTGTGTTTCCCCTTTATTTTTATGTTTCCCTCTTTTTCCTAGTTTACTAATTATTTTTTATTTCCCTCTTTCCCTTTTTATTTAAAACTCAATTTGGCAGGTGTAGAAAATTAAATTTTTTCCTTTTCCCTTTTTAATTAATAAATTTTAATTAGTATAAGTGACAAAACAATTATTTCCCCCATTTTTTTAAATTTTATCCCCCAAAATATTTTTATAAATTAAAAGAATTACTCACCCCCTTCTCGACAAATGATTAATGATGATTATCATTTTATTTTTATTTTTACAAACATATTTTTCTTTTACCGCAAGTTTCACCTAGACCTAGATTTTAATTTTTGAGGTTGGGCGACATTTTATTAGGGAAATTGTTTTAAATTTTTCTTGTCACGTTATTCATCCTAAGGCCATCTAGGTTTGTTCATTTATTAATTAACAATGCGACGTGCCCTTCAGAACACACTAGGTGCTCCAAGGGTACCACTCGCCTCTTTCTGTTTCTCCCGCGTGACACACCCTTTAGGACGCACTACGTGCTCCAAGGGTGCCACTCACCTCTTTCCATTTTTCTTGCGCGATGTGCCCTTCAGGACGCACCACATGCTCCAAGGGTGCCACTCCCCTCTTTCCATTTTTCTTGCGCGACATTCCCTTCAGGACGCATCGCGTGCTCCAAGGGTGCCACTCACCTCTTGATTGACTTGGTAGGCATCAAAAACCTCTAGAGTCAATACTCCACCAGGTGATCTTATGGGATACTAAGGGCCTCTAAGGAATAAGGCCCCTGCCTTATTTCATGCCCCTTATAATCATCGTGAGCGTCTGTCGTAGTTTGCCGTCACGACATCGTGGGTCCTCTCGAACTAGGTAATTGTTAACCTACAGTTTGAGCCATGGCGGGAGTGCTAGTAGGCTGTGGCAGGGATGTTGTCCACACCTCTCCCTCAACATCTCTGGTAGTTGTGCGTGATCCCTCTACTCCACATGTGAGTCCAGTCGGCAAGCTATCATCAGCCTGGATCATCAATGAATCATGTCATAAATATATCCATAATCATATCATCTAATCAGATGCACTAATATCACATATAAAACAATCAAAACCCAATAGTTCACTCCCCAACTTTATCCAGAGTCCAAGGGGTTCCATCGATGCCTTTGCATCCTTGAGGTCCAAAATCCTGCACACTTAGTAAAACCAAGTCAATATCACTTGTCTATGTTAATGCAACAAAACAACATGTAAATCAACCCATAACACCTCATAATAAAAATCAAATGCTTAATAGTATAATAATCTGGATCACTTGCGAGCAAGTGTCCTCAAAGAATAAGTTCACTTAGTGTGCGCAAAAGCGGGATGTTACATACACCCCCTCTTGGTTTAAAATTTGTTTTGAAGTTTCACAGTATAAGTGCCGAAATAATGTGTATCACAGTATCATAATTCTATCTATCAAACAAAAATGGAAACTACTGGCGCATATCATATGCATCCTCCCAAGTCGCCGAGTGTGAACTATAGTTGTCCCACTGGACCTTGACCTGATCTACTGTTCGATGTCATAGTTGTCGAATGCAATGATCCAGGATGTGGATTGGGTCAGCCATGAGCGCCCCCTCATCCGATACCTACAAGGAACTCATGTTAATAACATGTGTAGGATCCCTATTATAATGTCTCAAAATAGATATGTGAAATCGTGCATACGCCTCAAAGAATCAAGCAAGGCTAGTCAATAGGTCACAAGCCCCTTCCTCTCCACAATCTTGAAAGGCCCCATGAACCTAAGAGAGAGTTTATCTCCCTTTCCAAACTTGATCAAACTCTTATGTGGTTTTACCCACAAGAAGACTCGATTTCCAACCTCGTAACTATGGTCGACACGGTGTCATCGACATAACTCTTCTATCGATCCTATGCTTCTTTAATTCTTTGTCTTATTGTTTGCATTTTCTCTTCCATTTCTTGGATCATTTTTGGTCCCACCAGGACCCTATCCTCAAGCCGATCCCAACTCAAAGGTGTCCGAAATGGTCTCCCATAAATAAACTCGAAAGGAGCCATCTTAATGGTGCTTTGGTAAATGTTGTTATAAGCGAATTCCACCAGTGGAAATAATTCTTCCCAACACTTTTGTTGGTCCATCATGTACATGTGCAACATGTCCTCCAAGGTCTGGTTCATTTGTTCGGTCTGCCCATCAGTCTTCAGGTGATACACATTACTGGAGTTAAGTTGGGTTCTCAAGGCCTCTTGGAAACTCATCCAAAATCATCTAGTAAACATCGATCCTCGATCGGATATAATCCTCTTAGGCATGCCATGCAACCTCACAATATCACTGATGAAAAATCTAGCTATGTCAAGTGCCTAATACGTCGTACGCATAGGAATAAAGTGAACACTCTTCGTCAGAGTGTCTACTACTACAAAAATCAAGTTGTGTCTCCTTGCCGTTAGTGGCAATCCAATAATAAAATCCATCGAAATAATCTCCCATTTCAATTTCAGAATAGCATGTGGCTATAGTAATCCTGCTGGATGTCTATGTTCAGCCTTTACCTATTGACATTCTAGACATCTGGCCACATAGTTGACTATGTTTGCCTTCATTCCTTTCCAGAAGAATAAGGGTTTAAGGTCCACCCTCATCTTCGTGACTCCCAGGTGAGCCACGTATACTGCTTTATGAGCCTCGCTTAGGATCAAGCTCCTCAACTCATCATTCGGTGGTACGTAAATCCAATTTTAAACCTCAATAATCCATCATCGTCAAACGTAAATCCTTCAAATCTTGGTACCATCATTGTGTTTTGTCTGATAAAACCCTCAACCTCTTTGTACCAGTCATCGTCATGCTGTAAAGTTAGAATCTTTTCACGTAGATTCGTCTGAAGAGGAAACACTGAAAATATGCGTGGTCTCCGACTCAATGCATCTACCACTCGGTTCACTGTTCCTTTTATGTAAGTAATCTCAAAGTTGTACTCGCTAAGCAATTCCGACCAACGTCGTTGTTACATGTTCAGGTCGCTTTGCGTAAAGATGTGTTGTAGTCCACAGTGGTCCGAACTTAGTTCAAATTTTCATCCAACAAGGTAGTGTCTCCAAACCTTCAAGGCATATATGATGGCTAACAACTCCAAATCGTGCGTCGCATAGTTCTCCTCATGCCTTCTCAGTTTCCTCGAGATGTAAGTGATCACTCGTCCGTCTTGCATCAAGACTCTGCCTAAGCCTTCCTTGGATGTGTCAGTGCATACCAAGAAGTTTGCATCCATGTTAGGGACCTTTAGTATTGGTTCCATTCTCAATAGCTCCTTGAGCCTCCTAAAATATTTTGTGCATTTCTTGGTCCAAACAAAATTCTTGTTCTTCTTCTGCAACTTTGTGATCGGATTTTCTATCTTCGAAAATACCTCGAAGAACCGTCGATAGTATCATGTTAAACTCATGAATCTACATACTTTTGGGATGTTTGTCGATGCAGGCCATTCCATAATATCCTCGACCTTTGTTGGATCCATGACGATACCTTCGCTGGAGATGACATGCCTTAAGTAGTGAATCTTCGATTGATAAAATGAGAATTTGAACAACTTCCCATACAATTTTTTCTCTTGCATACACTGTAGTACCAAGCGCAAGTGCTCATCATGCTCCTCTGTTATCCAAGAGTAAATCAAAATATATTCAATGAATACTTGGACGAACTTGTCCAAGTACTCACAAATCACCCCTTTCATCAAACTCGTAAATAACCCTGGGGCATTTGTCAGTCCAAACGGTAAAACAATAAACTCGTAATGACCAAACCTCATCTTAAAGGTGATCTTAGGGACATCATCCTCCTTGATCCATAACTAGTGATACCTTGATCGCAAATCGATCTTTGAGAACATCGTCGCACCCTTCATTTGATCGAACATATCATCAATTCTCGGAAACAGATATTGATTCTTGATTGTTGCCTTGTTCAATTGACGGTAGTCAATGTAGAGCCTCCACGACCCATCCTTATTTCATATAAAAATAACAGGCACACCCCACAGTGACACACTTGGACGTATCAGTCTCAGGTTCAACAATTCTTTCAGTTGCATTCTCAACTCTCGTAACTCCGGGGTCGACATCCAATAAGACATTCTCGCTATCGGTTCAGTCCCCAGTTTTAGGTCTATAGTAAACTCCAATTCCCTCTTTAGCGACATCCCAGCTAACTCCTCTGGGAAGACGTCTGCAAAATTTCTCACCACAGGAAGGTGTTCTAGACCTTACGCTACTCCATTCTCGTTTAACGCAAGGATCGCATAAATATT
>JASDQU010102262.1:435998-448743 GCA_032191745.1 Picea mariana
AGTCTCTACTGATCACTTTCAAAGTTTAGACAAGCATACAAACATAAGATTTTGGGACAAGGACAAACTATTTTATTCAATTTTAAGACAAACAAGATTACAACCTTCATTGGCAACTGCTCCATGAACTAGGTCCAGGATCCTCTGTTGTGGATCCAAGTGCATCAATCCCAGGTTATATTCTCACAACCAACTTATCACCAAAGAAAGGAGGAAGAGTTGCATAAGGAGAAAGGATGGAGGGGAAGGTTGAGGATAAAACTCAGAATGTGTTGCAAACCTTGGGCTAAGAAAGGGAAGGGATTTTGGAAGAGTTTTCTTATTCTCTTGCTTATTCTCTTGAATGATTCCCCAAGACCTCTTTTTATATGAGAAAAATATGGTTATTTGGCTTGGGGATGGGTTACAAGGGGTAGAATGGTTAGGAAACCCTCTATAGCCCGTAAACTCCGGCAAATTCCTTGCAATTTTATTTGTTTTACAACTTTTGGAGGTAAGCGTGGGATAATTAGCATGCAAATCGCATATGTATGCGGGCTAGCTAGCATGAAACACATGTGTGTACACGGGCTATTAGTTCAACAAGGTGTGTGCACTATCCAAAAAATGGTTTTTTAAGAAGAAACCTCAACAGTATTTTGGAAAAGTATGTAAATGGAAGGGCCAATGTCTTGTATGCATAGATAAGACATTTTTGGACTATAAAAGTAAGATAGAAGGAACACTACACATAGAGTGCACAACAGATTCTTACCCGAGATATCTTATGGGGGACTACAAGACTCATATGTCTGCAGTCAGTGAAGGGATTGTGAATGTTATCTATGTCTTTTTCTTATGCATCATATTTGTTACTCATTCATCTAGATCAATGAATCTTTCATTAAGGAAACCATGCATGCATGTTGTGCACTGTAATCATATAATATAATCATTCATTCTTTCACTGATAAATAACAGAAACAATAAAATAACCATTCACACACATTAACACAACAGGGTTACCGTGGTTCATGCCCCCTTGGGGCTACGTCCACAAACATTTGGCTCTTCTTCTCTTTTATTCATCATTATTCAAATATATCACTATGCTCTTTACATTCTCTATGATTACAATCAAAACTATGACAAGTTAAATCTATGAGGCAGACTAGACCATACTAGGCTCCACAACCTACGACCTAACCCTAAAAAACACTCTCTCTAGCTCATAAAACCAATTTGCTAGCTCCTTGAAAAACCTCTACTAGACCTCCTATGTATTTATTTATACTACCTTATTGGCTCATAACCATTACAATCATATCAAAAAATATAACCCTAGCATGGAGAGGTTTGTCTGCATGTGCACCACACTTCTTTTCCTCGGTCTTCAACATGCTACTTTTCCTCCCTCTTCGACATGCTGCTTTTCCTCCCTCTTCGACATGCTGCTTTTCCTCCATTTATGGTGCACGCTCCAAAATTAGATTTTCTCCCCAAAATAAGATTGCACCAAAAACCCCCCAACACTAACATTTGGCTCATCCCGAGATACTCAAGCAGTGTGCACTCCCTACACATCCTTCTCCAAACTATGGAACTTCCCTGCTAATTCCTCCCCTTTTGCTTTTACCTGTGCAACTTTCTCTGTTAGTGCCTCTACCCTCTTCATTGTAATATTTTTGTTCAACAATTATGCACTCTTTGTATGATAATGTTCGATCCTTGTCTTTTATACCTCAAGTTCTGCAATTATTTGTGTTGCTTGCTCCTGGAGGGGCTCCAATTGAGCCTTCCTTGCCTATTTATTTGTCTACGTAGTCTTTAGTTCCATTTGCAGGTTCTTCATCTCTTGCGTGCCTTTCAACCTTTTGGTGATGCTCATTACCTTCTGCCGCTGCTTCAAATCCTGCATTGCAGCATTGACTTTTTCTTCTTGTTGATACAACTGTTGGACCTTCTCGTCTTCTTCAAGACTAGTCCATATTTGTGTAGTCCTATCAAAGAGTTCTACAACTTTTTTGGCTTCCCTTGCAATAAGACTTGTCTGTAGTGTTGCCTGCTGTTCTCTCTAAACTGTGACTTCAGGAGGGGTTGTTGGTGTAATTTTTTCCTTTAGTTCATCTATCTCCTACCTTTACCCCTTGATTGTCTACACGATAATCTATATCTATTTTTTTGCGCCACTCTCTGCTGCCTGCGCATTGTCTGGAATTGTTTTGAAGACTTCCTTCAGTTTCTTCTCTATTTTATCCATGCATTGCTTCTCTTCCTGTGTATCCATATTGACTTTCTCTATTACCAAATGTAGAACTTCCTTACCATCTTTGGTGACTTCCATTTTTTTTTCACTATCCTTGGCCCATGACTGTACCTCATGTGTGATGCTAACTTTCAATCTGTACAATGATTTCATTGGTATTTTTGCTAAAACCAACTCCAATTGTTCTAAGTCTTTCATATTCTTCTACACTATTTTCTCCTCTATTTGTATCATGTCCTGTGTAATGATGAAATTCAAAATAACCTGCACTATGATTTGTATTGTTTCTTCATCACCATGTGCAGTTGTTTCCTCTTCTTCTGTCACTCATTGCATTGAGCCCTCAATTCCTCCATCAATTCCTTCATGATTCTTTCCCTTTAGTTCTCGGCCTCCTCATATTCCTTAGCCATGCAGATTTGAACTCTCTATGCTACCAAGTATGCATCATCCTTGGTAATTGTGTATTCCTGGATGTCCTTATGTGCCTTGGATTTCTTGAGCAACCCCCTGATTTGTATGATCCACCTTTTGGGTGGTCCTACATTTGTTGGGGCTGTTGTCGTTGGGGTTTCTTGTGCCACTGTGTCCCCCCCTTCTTGTTCTTCCTGCGGAGGGACATTGTCCTTCTTCCATGCCTACCCATTTGTATTCACTATGGTGTCCTTTTTCTGTGTCACTGGCTTAAGACCTGACTTCTTCTTTAGAGGTAGTTTCTTTGTTGTTGCACTTCCTCCTGTTGCTTTAGTACCTTGCATTGTCATTATTTTGGCTCCTGCATATGTCTGCGATGGTCCTGCTTCAATTTCCTTTTCCTTGGGTAGTTGTTGGCCCTTGTTTATGTAAAAAAGAGAAGATTAAGGAAGGAAGACAAAGAATGAAGTGTGTGGAAGGCACACAAACCGAGGAAGGGTTGAAGTGGCTAAAGAAGCATAAAAGAAGGAATTTGGTAAAGGAAAAGCAAGCTGTTGAAAGAGAAGATCAATGAAGACAAAGAAAAAAATAAGATGGATTGTGGACAACTTAGCAAGTGGAAGAAGACACCAATGGGTGCTTTGTAGCACCTCCCGGAGAAGAAGGAAGAATAGGTTGGTGAATCCCTTGAAATGCGGGTCATGTGGACCTAGGGTTTTGGCACCTAGGGTTTGTGACACCTAGGCTCTGGTCTAAGGTTTTCTAAGAGTCATGAAATGTATAAAAAAATGTCCAGAAGAGTTTAGAGGGTTCTTCATAAATTATTTTTGTTGATGTTGTGAGAGAGAGAAGTGTTTTGTTGTAAGATAATTCTTGTATTCTGGATCTTCAGTTGGGTGTGAATATCAACCCTGTAGCTGGGTGCACAGGGAGGTGAGAAAGAGAGAGAGAGGATCTGCAGCTAAGTGCGCAGATAGAAATGTATGTTTTCATCTAATATATCAAGAAACACAGTTCTGTGGATGTATCCCTAGGGAGAGGGTGAACCACATAAAGTTTTTTTTTTTCTATGTGGATGATGTTGTGTTATTTGCTATATGTTATACTATATTTCCTTGTTGTGTTTCCTATTAAAGATAAGATATATAACTAACCTAGTTGAGTAAGTGGAATATTGTTAAGCATATCTAGGTTATCTTGCATTGTTGTTCTATATTCACTTTGCATTTCCTCTAGTTGTAGAAACCTATGTATTGCAACCCCCATATTTCTACTTCGAATGAGACTTCATCTACTTTGCAGGTGTTTCCAAAAGGGCTAGTAGTTAGGGTTTATTGGTGCACTGTTTGGGTTGAACCCTAGGTCTGCCCCTATGCCAACAAATGGTTCCGTTGCCCGGAATGAGATCTTCTTGAGGGAATTTCAAGGTGGTTTCCATCAAAAATAGAGATTCAAAAGTGGATAGAAGAACAAGAAAGGGACTTCGCCGAAGTTCAAAACAAGAACCCTAGCATTAGTACATAAGATTGGTTGGGAAGGTACATATTTACTGAAGTGCATGAGATTTTATTTGGAGGAGTTCATAAGGAGTTGTACGAGTGGTTATCCAGATTAGCAGACACCCAATTTGAGATCAGATCTAGACCACCTGTGGTTTGGACAATGACGTTGATCAAGAAAGTCAAGAGAGTTGATAGCGCTATGTCTAGAGCAGTGGATCTCTGGCTTGATAGCACTATTGGAGGACACAATACTGAGTTTGCTATCGACCAAGTAGAGTCATATAGTCAAACAGAGAGATATTTATTTAAGGGACCTAGAGGAAAGTTTCTACACTTCTTGAATTTAAATATTAAGATGCTATTGCATGAGAAGAATATCTTGATGATACAATAACCAGTCAGATTTTAAAGCTAATGTTCAAGAATTCAGACAACTATAGTGACATAGAGGCTGAACACATGCGTAGTGGGAAATCGTTCAGAAAGGTTCCTCTTGCAAACCTGTTTAAGCGGAATTATGGAGATGAGGGATTCTACAGTGGAGAAGAAGCAAATCTAACATACGAAGAGTATTTAGAATCCACAAGGGCAGAGGAAGTAGAGACTGAAGAAATTCATCGAGGAGAGCCAGAAACTTTAGGTACTGCACCTACTGTTGAAGTAAGTATTATTACTCCTCATGTTGTTTTAGTAGCATTAAGTATCCAGAGTAGCCAGAGTAATCAGAGCAATTAGTGTACTGTTACAAGCAGTTTAGTACATACTCAGTCAAGAAACCAAATAAAGTCCATGGTAGATGAAACGAGGTTACCTATTTTTAGAGGAGATGGATCTGAAGATCCTGACCAACACTGGTTATTATGCGAAACTGTATGGAACATTAAGCAAGTCACTGACGAAGCTATTAAGAGGGATCAATTTAGTACTACCTTGAGGGACCAGGCATTGAGTTGGTATATGAAGTTTGTGTCAAGATTTGTACAACCTAAACCACCAAGTGACATCAAGACTGCATTGAGTTTAGAGTTCAAGAAGCCTAAGTTAGAGTCACAGTGCATTACAAAGTTAAAAGAAATCAAACAGAAGGTGAATGAACCTGTCTGGGAATTTGATTATAGGTTTAAGACCTTGACATGCCATTTAAGTTTTCAGATTCCAGATGAACATCATAAGGAATGGTTCATCGTTGCCCTCCTGCCATGCATTAGAGCTCCTCTAATGAAACAGAAGGTCGCTTCACAGGCTAAAACTCTAGAGATTTCCATGAAACTAGAAGCAACTCCTGTAGGAGAATCTAGTCCAGGTATGAGTCAAATCTTGAATCAATTAAATAGTTTATCTTTACAGGTCAAAGACATAAAGAAAGATAAAGGAAAATAGAAAAGAGAAGACATCTGGTGTATCCAATGTAAATCAGAGGGCCATGCCAAAGAGAACTGTCCCTTATTTAATGAATACTTGGCCTCTAGAGCCCCTAACCATTTGAAGCAAGCTACTTTACCCTGGTGCGAGGTATGTAGAACTAGAAATCACCTTGGTGAATGCTATTATATGCAGAAATATGTCCAGACACCCACCAATATTTACTACACATTCTATAAATCTGTGGGGCATGATGAGAAGGATTGTAGGGCTTATGACCTCTTGCATTAAATATCAAGGGATACATATAGAATTCAAGGAGAATTACATAGAAGGAAGTAACACTTAGTTCAATTCCCCAGGAAGAGGAAACTTCAACCCTCATGGTGGATTCAGAGGAGGAGGATGAGGATGAGGCATGGGTGGAGGTTGAGGTCATATTATTTGCTATAATTGCAAAAAACTAGGTTATTTGGCAATGGATTGTCAGAACCCTTGTACTACTTGCAACTACGGTAATTTATTTGACCATGTCATTGAAGACTGTCCAGTATTGCTAGCTAAACTTCATGAGAGACGAGGAGGAAACCAACAAGTCCAACTAATATCAAAAGAACCTTGTGGTGAGGACCTCATAGTTGTTGTTATTACTAGAGGAGGCACTATTACAGGAGAAGATCAGGTGACTCCAGGAAATACTATAGATGGATCAGGGATTAGAAGAGCTACAAAGAAGGAATAATTGTTTGAACCAAGGAGAGAAAACCATACTTTTGAAGAAGCAAGGAAAGAATTTGTAGGAGAACAAGATTATTCATCTATGGCACAACCAGAAGTAAGGGAATGTGAAATGCCTCCAACATTTGATTAGTTTTCCCTAGATAGACAAGGAAAGGAGGTAAGCAAGCTCATGGACTTCTTATATACTTGTATCAATTTGATTAAAGATGAGAAAGTTGTGCAGGAAATACATCACCTGGTAAGACAATATGAAAGTGGAAGAATAGATCCTCTGCTGAGTAGATCTGTGAATCAAGTATCTAGAAAAATGAGGACAAGCAAGGAACTACACCTTAGTGCCCAGATTGGAGATGACGATGTGGACTATGTGGTCCTCGACCTGGGATCAGAAGTAAATGTTATGACAAAGAAGACTTGGGAACTGATGGGACCTAAGTTGATTTACTCTCCTATTAGGCTCAGGATGGCTAATCAGCAGGTGGTGAGCCCCTTTGGAATATTAGAGCATGTCCCCGTGGACATCAACGAAGTAAGGACTTTTGCAGACTTCAAAGTGATTGATATTGTTGATGATAGATGTCCCTACCCTACATTGTTAGGAATTGATTGGGATTTCAACAATTTTACGGTTGTTGACCTAAAAAAGAGAATAATGGCATTCAAGGGTAATGGCCTTAAGGTCATTGAACCTCTTGATCCTAATGAAAGATGTAGATACAAAAAACCCGTAAGAGAAGAAGATCGTGCCTACGAGCTATAAAATATCTATAAACTGACAATAGGACAATAGGATTACATTAATCCCACAAAAGATGGAAATATAATCTAGCGAAGTGAAAGTGCATGCTCATCAGATTTAGAAGAAGCACTAGAGAATTGGCAAAACAAAATGTATGAAGTCTCTATGCATAGGTGTGCCAGATTGAACAGGGAAGTTCGCTAGATTGGCATAGAAGTAAGTAATATTCCTACATTTGATGGTTTGAATAATTTAGAGACATTTCTAGTTAAATTTGAGAGAATTTTACCAGTACAACAGAGGATATTGGAACTATATGAAGAATTTAAAGCAACACTAGCTAGATGGTGGGGGACACACAAGAAGAACATCAGATAATGGGTGCAATGTCACACCTTATTGACAGAGCGCTTTTCAGACCAAGCTAAAGGACACACAGTTTGATACACAGGTCAGAGCTGTCTTAAGGACCATGTGAGAAGTTATGAGGAATATTGGAGTAGCATTCCCAAAGAAAAGTGGGTACATAAGTTTATTAACACCTTAGACACTGTGCCTATCTTGGTTTTTCTAGATTGGAGTAAGGAGTTCAATGTTCATGTCGATGCTTCGTCCATTGCACTAGGAGCAGTCTTAGCATTTCCAGGAGCGAGAGATATCGACCAACCTATAGCCTTTTATAGAAGGAATCTTTCTATAGCTAAAAAGCATTATACTACCATTGAAAGAGAAGGCTTAGCTATGGTATATGCAGTGCAGAATTTTCAACATTATTCGTTGGGAGGAAATTTTAAGATGTTCACTGATAATTTTTCATTGAAGTACTTAGTCAACAAGCTAGTGTTGGGGGGAAGAATATGCATATGGATATTTGGTTATAACTGGGACTTTTCAGTCATCCACCCAATCCTTGATCGCCCACTCTAGCTTTTCTGTGTTCATGCAATATCGAAGTTGCACCCACTCTCCATTTGGATCTCTGCATGCTTGGATCCATATGTTGTGTCTCATGGCCTTGAAATTGGCTATCCCCTGGTATTGCATGACCACCTCTAGAGTTTTTCTCCAACTACTGACTATCTTTTCCTTCATGTCAGTCAGGTACCTTGCGAAGGTGATAATGTTTCTACTTCTCCATTTAGGGTCTAAAGTTCTCCCTAAGGATGTATACTATGCTACGTGAAATTTTTCCCACTATGTCACATAAGTGAAAATAGGTAGGTTCCCTCCATCCTATCAATGCTATCAACGCTATCAACCACAAGTAGTGGAATTCAGTCCCCAAGTCGTGCACATATTTACAGTCGTCTAGGAATATATTTAATAAGTATAGATCCCAACTTAACATGGTTCCTTTTGCGCACTACCTTGCTACTGCTACGACTCCTACACAGACCTCCTCCTTGCGACATTTCCAAAGGAGTTTACATGCCATTAATTTGTTTTCCATCCTAGTGGCTGCGTCACTGATCCTCTTGATGATTATCCCTCACAACCCTCTTTTGGTCATGTATGTATTTTTCATTTCCTCTGCTAGTGCCTTCTCCTTTATTTTATCATCCATGTACTGCATGGGCTTCTCGCCATCTGATGGTAGTTCTGTGATAATGGAAATTAACTCCACATCGATGGAAACCTCTCTGTCTGACCAAAAAAATACTTCATGGAGAACTGCAAGTAACTACTTGATGCAATTGTTGACATCTTTTCCCTTACCGAAGTGGGGAATCTTGAGTAAATTGATTATCTCTATGTTGAACAGTCATGCTATACACTATTTTGGATGAAACACCGGATCTCTTGGTGGCATCGTGCCTAGGATTTCCACGTAAACCTATTGCATGAATTATGGGACCTTTCCAATGTCATACACATCATGGTTTACATATCTCAATTTGTCGACATAGTCCAACAATCCTAGAGTGACTTGCACCCCCTCTGGTTGCGCGATAAGACAATGGATACCTCAGACTGCTTATGTGAGGATATCTAAATAGGATGTTTCCCTTTCTTTTTTATTGGCACGCTGGATGGCCTGACCTCTTCTTCCCCTTCTTTCGTGCCAGAGTCAGACTATCCTATTATATCCTCAATTTGGACCTCTTCATGTTGCGCAGACCATACCATTGGTTGTGACCTTGGCCCCTTGGATACTGTTCTCTCTTTATTGACACCATTAGTCTTATGGGTGGCTTTGACATTGGGTTTTTGCCTTGGGGTTTCTAACACCAAAGGGTTTTGTTCCCCCGTACTTCTCTATGGATCAATCTCCATCCTTATTGTCGTGGGATCTTGCTTCTCCTCATCCACCATAGTGGTGCTCAATGTTTTGTCTTGCGGTGAAGGAATGGCATCGACGTTGACCACTCCCTCCGACTTTCGATGAATCTGTTCATCCCATGTGGGTTCCTATGATGACCTGGTGCTGCTTCAAGTTTTTATTGCCTCTTGGATTGGTGCGCCAAATTTTGGTGGTTCCATCCTACGTAAATCGTCCTATTGCTGCTGAAATCCTCCTACTAATGTCTTCAAAATCACCTAGTCGTTGCTCGTCTTCGTGCTCCTTAGCTATATGTATGCTCAAATTCATAATGAGGGTTGTGTGGCACACTTTTACTGTTATATAAATGCTCTCATAAATTCCATAAATCTCCTCAGAGATTCTTCCTTTATTTCCATAAATGTTCTAAAGCTTCTTTGACACACTGCCTTAAATTTCATAAATGCTCAGTTCACACCTTATTTTTTTGATGACTAGTTTTTTTCTTTTTCGACCGTTGTCCCCTTTTCCAACGTGCTACAAAATTCTACCGAGTCTTCCTTGGTGCACTATATTTTTGTTCTATCACTATTATCTGACGCACAATAACTTTACTTCTTGTCATGTTGGTTTCATTGTCTGCTACGTGCTACTTTTTCCAGTTTTCTGCCATTCAACCAACTTTCCTCTTTTTGTATTTTTCTACTTTTTATGTCTTTTTGTAATTTTTCTTTCTTAACTTCTATTATAGTACACTATACAAAATGATTACTTACTGTGTTGCAACTACTGAGAGTTAGTAGGTCGACTGTCCCTATACAATTTCAATTGAATACCATTCACCAGACCCTGCATTTCTTCTCCTGTCAAGTCCCTTAGCTACACATATCCTCCATATGTGACATACTTTACTTCATATGGCCCTAGCCAATGGATTCTAAACTTACCTTGATGTTGCAAATATGTGTTGTCATAAAGGAGACTAGATCTCCCTCCTTAAAGATCATGCTAGGCTTTGTCCTTTGCTTTCTGCACCTCCTGGTGGAATCCTGCGATAATTTTGTCTTCCTCAAGTTCCATAAGTTGACTTAACCTTTCTTGTACTTCACCTCTTTTTGTCATATTTGTGATTGATGCAACACGCAGACTGGGTACCAAAAATTCTAATTGCACCACTACTTCTTGTCCATACACTAATATGAATGGTGTCTTTCCTATCAAATTATTGCATGTAGTCTTGTATGACCATAATATTGCTGGTATTTTTAAATCCCAATCATCTCTGTTAATATTACAAACATTTTTCAAGGAATTCTCCAAAATCTTGTTGAAAGCTTCTATTGTCCCATTTTCCTGAGGATGATATGGTGTACTCTTCTGGTGATAGACTTCAAATTCCTTAGTCATAGCCTATATGGTACTATTAATAAAATGTGTGCCTTGGTCACTCATCAAAATCCCGGGACACCCAAATCTTGAATCACCTACTCAAATAAGAAGTGTGCTACTATCTCTGTGCTGCAATCCTTGACTGGTGCTGCTTTTGCCCATCTGTACTGAAAATAAATGCACATCAGGTAAGTTTTCTTCTAAGCTAATAGGTTATTCTCCATTGGTTATCCTTGATAAGTGATAAGTTCATGCATTCAGTTTCCCTGGTTTAACTATTACTTCAAAATCAAACTCCTAAGACAATAATAGCCATCTACAAATCCTCCCCCCAACACTGGCTTGTTGACTAAATATCCAAGGGAAAAATGATATGTGAACATTTTAAAGTGCTTGCCCAATAAATAGTGTTTGAATTTATGCAGTGCATACACCATGGATAGAACTTCTCTTTCTGTTGCATTGTAATTCTTCTCTAAGATGAATAACTTCCTACTTGCAAAGGATATATGATGATCTAGGTCACCTGCTTCTGGCTATGCCAAAATTTCTCCAAGTGTTATTGCTGATGCATCTACATGCACATGAAATGTTTTTTCTCAATTTGCAAACACTAAAATAGGTGTTTTCACCATATTCTCCTTCAAAGTATCCAATCCGTGCTGACAATCCTGGTTCCATTGAAATTTGGTGTCCTTCTTTAACAAATCTTCCATTGACATGGTAATCTTTGCATACCCTTTGATAAAAATTTTGTAGTACCTTGTATGTCCAAATGTGGCTCTTAACTGGTGCACTGATTTTGGTGGTGATAAGTTCACAATTGCAACAATATTAGTAGGGTCAACCAATAAACCATGCCTGCATACCACATGTCCTAACAATATCCCAAATGGTGCACTGAAAATACATTTCTTGATGTTCAATGAGATCTGACATTGCCTACACTTGTCCAACATTAGTATTAATACTTCTACATGATCCTTCAATAGACTGAAAAAAATCCAATCATCCAAATATACTTCTAAGAAATTATGTATGAAATCCTTAAAAGTAGCTACTACGACCCTTGAAAATATAGTTGGTGCATTCTTCAGTCCAAAGGCCATAACTGTATATTGATAGGATCCCCATTCTGTAGAAAATGTAGTCTTGTTCCTATCCTCTAGAGCTATTTTAATATGATGATAACCTGAGAACCCATATGTGAAGGAATATGTTGCTTGGCCTCCCACATTCTCTAAAAGCTCATTTGTAAAAGGGCTATGGAAAGGATCATGTAAGCAATCATCCTTAAATTTCCTTATATCTACACAAAATATTATTCCCCCTTATTTATTTTCCTGGAACACCATGGGATCGATCCATTCAAATTCTTCCACTGGCTCTATGATACCATCTTCTAACATTCTATCAAGTTCTACTTTCATTTTTTTCTTATAAACTGGATTCAACCAGTAAGGTCTCTGTGTGATTGGTCTAGTATCTGGTTTTAGGGGTATCTTCATCTCACCCAACTCACCTGCTATTCCTTTCATATCTATAAGGGTTGCTGAAAATAGGTCACTGTATTCGTGTAGTAATTTTGTTATCCTCTCTAGTGTCTTCTCATCCTAGTAGTATCAAATAATTTCCATTTTAGGGTTTTCTTCTGTCCCAATGTTGAATTTATTGACCTTAATTAGTGTAGAAAATGCCTCTAGTTCCAATGATGGACCTTCCACACATATTTCTTCTTCAATCTCAGTGATCTGGATGTTGTGTGAATCTTCTTTTGGTGTTTCCTCTGCGACATGATAACAAGAGAGTAAGTCCTTGGGTGTCTGTATGTTCTGTTGTTGATATTCTTTTATAATTTCCACTTCAGGTTCCTCCAAAAATATCCTCCCCTGTATCAGCTTTATGGATGAATCGATCGTAGGGTTCTCATGCTCAAATGAGAAAGTCATCATGAAATTTTGTTGTAACACTGTCCATTCTATAGTGCCTCTGTGCAACTCCTGTTCTATGTACCAGTTCTTTGGTATACCTTCCAATGTATGAATAAAGTAATGAGTCCATTATTCTCATGATGTTAGCCTCCACTGAGTGAT
>JASDQU010102263.1:32999-47645 GCA_032191745.1 Picea mariana
TGTAGATGAGAGATACCAAATGACAAAGTGTCACGAAGCAACTCAATAACTACACTATACTCGGCGACATTGTTTGTGGTGTCGCCTAAGCATATACCTCCGGAAGATAATAACTGGCCTTGAGGTGTAAAGATTACCCAAGCTGCGAAGGCAAGCCTACGAGTGTGCCGACTAGCACCGTCTGCATATCCAACGAACACCTCAGAATCACTTGACATCTGCCATAGTGACGAAAGATAACATCAATGACACGTCCATAATGCTAAAAGAAACTAGAAAGTAATAGTACAAAGACTATACATATGTAACAAAAAGTTACCCATGGTGACCTACCTATGAGTAATACTACTTGAGGTAGAGCCCATTTCTAGGCTCCGCCAAATCATTCCCTTCAAATTCAACCAGATGATAAGCACCCTTTTTTAAAACCTCTTTTATGATGAAAGGTTCAAACCACATGGGTTTGAATTTTCCTGCCCCCAGGGGGTCCTTATCTTGGTCATAGAGTAGGACAAGGTCGCCTTCAGAGAAAATCCGAGGATGAAAGGACCTATCATACTGACACTTGACCTTATGTTTGTGAGCCTTGTTGGCCAAGGCCGCATCACGACGCTGCTCATTGAGCTGCTCAAGGTATACTAACTGTTCTTCAAGTGGAGAAGTGTCTGGAAATAATTGTACTGCCAACTTTAGAGACAGGATCTAACATTCAATAGGAAAGACTGCCTCCAGCCCGTAAACGAGTTGGAAAGGTGAGAAACCAGTTGCAGTCTTAACAAATGTTTGGTAAGCCCATAATGTCGAGTATAACATCAAATGCCAATTTGACTTGGCTGAGTTGATCGTTCGTTGTAGAATGGTTTTAAGAGTCTTGTTCACAGCTTCCAGCTGACAATTTGCTTGGGGGTAGTAGGGTGAGGAATGTTCTTGCTGTAACCCAAGTTTTGATGTTAACTCGGTCATCATCTGGTTTTGAAAGTGACTGCCATGATCAGTGACAATCTCCCTTGGGACATTGAACCTTGCTATTATCTGGTTGAATAAAAAGATAGTTGCAGTCTCTCCATCATCTTTAAACGTTGGCATAGCTTCAACCCACTCTGTGAAGTAGTCAACAGCTACGATGATATAGCAGTGCCCCCTTGCTGAAGGAGGGTTGCATGTAGTGTAATTAATCCCCCACTTGGTGAAGGGACCAACTGTGATGATAGAAAACATGGGAGCGGGATGTGCCCTCATCTTCCAAGAGAAGATTTGGCACGGGTGGCACTTCTTGATTGATTCGATACAATCTTTGATAAGTGTCATCCAGAAGTAACCTACTCGTAGAATCTTTTGGGTTGTTTCCAACCCAGACAAATGACCGCCACAGGCTCTGGTATGGCAATCGTTAAGCACGATAGCGGCTTCTTCGTGAGTGAGACATTAGCACAGGATGCAGTCTACACCTCTCCGATACAATGTATCATCGAGTATGAGATAATTCTTAGCCTGATAGCGTATGCTCTGACACTCAACACGAGAAGCAGAGGTGGGGCACTTCAAATTCTGGATATAGATAAGTATATCTCCATACCAAGGATCCGAAGAGGTGATCAAAAACATATCTCCTCTGATAGGCAACTCTTCGGGCACAAGATCACCTGACTCAACCGGAAGTTCCGAAATAAGTTCTACGAAGACCAGTGAATTTTTGGATTTCGCTGAAACGAAATCTAAGTCAAACTCCTGGAGGATGACTATCCATATACTAATCTTGTCGCCTATTACTCGTCGTGTCAACATGTACTGAAATGGATTCACAACAGCAATGATGATGGTCTTGTGAAATAGAACATAATGATGGAACCGTTGAACAACATGGACTACTGCCAACGCAAGTTTTTCAATATGAGAATAATTGAGTTCCAGTCCTACAAGGCCTCAGGTCAAGTAATAGATGACATATTCTGAGAACAAGTCATCTTCCTGAACTAAGACCATGCCAATGGTCGACTCTGTTGCAGCCAGATATAATAAGAAATCCTTGTTATAGTTAGGTGGCCAGAGCAGAGGGGCAGTTGTGAGTGCATGTTTCAATGCAGCGAAAGAGCGTTGAGCGGCATCATCCCAATAAAAAGGAATGTCTTTTTTAAGTAAGTGCATAAAGCCCTTGGTGATCTCAGCATAGTTAGCGATGAAGCGTCTTAGAAAATTCGCCTTGCCCTGTAGACTCTGAAGTTGAAGGATTGTGCGTGGGGGGGGGCAACTGAATTATTGCCTCAACCTTGAGGGGATCGACCATGATCCCTATTGTTGACACTATGAAACCTAACAAATGTCCTGAAGTTGCGCAAAAGCTGCACTTGTTTGGATTCAAGCGAATCCAAAAGTAGTGACAACGCTCAAAGATAAGTTGGAGGTGTGTGGGATGATTCATTCTCTTGCAAGATCGAGATGCTAAATCATCTAAATATGCCTCAATTATATGTTTGAGGTCATGGAAAGAAAAATACATCGCCCGTTGAAAGGTGGCTCCATCATTTTTGAGACCAAAAGGCATCTTACGATACGCGAATGTACCCCATGGACAGATGAATGTTGTTTTGTGTTGGTCTTTGGGTTTTATTTGTATTTGATTATATCCCGAAAAACCATCCATGACAGAGAAGGCCTCACAACCCACACATTCATCAATTATCTGGTCGATGAATGGTGTGGGAAAATTATCTTTGGGACAGGCCTTGCTCAAATCACGGAAGTCTGTACATACATGAATTGTGCCTTGTTTTTTATTGACCAGCACGGGGTTTGACACCCATTGGGTCAAATGGATAGGATAGATAAAACCAGCTTTTAGCAGTTTCTCAACCTCAACCTTAATGGTTGCTGCTTTCTTGGGGTTAACTGGACGAAGCTTCTGCCAGACAGGCTTGGCATCTGGATAAGTTGTGATTTTATGTTCAACTATTTTTGGATCGATGCCTAGCATTTCCTCGTAAGACCAAGCAAAAACATCACGGAATTCTTTAAAAAGATTTATGTAGATTTGAATCTCTCCGGGGGAGTAGTCAGCTCCAACGAAAACATTCTCCATGATGCCATGGTTTCTGGAGATATTGATCGGTAAGGTTTCAACGATAATTTCCATATTACCCTCAGCATAAACCTCATGTGTAGCTAAGGGATTAATAGGACAAAACCTATCTCCCATCATATTCAAGGTGAATTCTCCAGCTTCGATTATGCTTAACTCTGGGAGGAAGTACGATATGTGATGAAGATCTTCCCAGGGTTTGTCTGGACTAGTCATTGCCTCAATTATAGCTTCATCAGAGGGCAAGACTAAGTCTAATGAATCAGTGTGAGCGAAAGAATCTTGAGCCCAAATAGGCTCTAGAAGTGGATCGAACTCTTGTGCAGGAGTTGGATCAGTGTTGGATGAAGCTTGTTGGACTAAAGAGTATGCTACTTCAGCTACAGACAAGGGCATGGACATGCCTGGGTGCCCTATCCCATCCATCGTAGTCGATGGGGAAGGAAGTATCCATGGATCATCGAAGTAAGTCGTGTGGAACGATGAAACTTGAAAAATCTCAACCTTATGGTGATTGGATATAAACTTGATATCGCCTTGAAGGGGCGGGTAACCGAAGGTACCCATCAAATATGGGCACAAACCAACCCCTACGTTGACTACACCTGGTTGAGGATTATCAATCATCGGGACCGTGGATGCCCCCAATGAAGGGTTAGGTCTAGAGAGATACAATTGATCGATGGTCACAATCCGGCCCTCGTGTGGAAACAACAAGACCGGGAAAACTGTAGCAACCACAGCTTGCATGGCATAAGTCCAACTCCTTCCTAACAAGATGTTATAGTCAAGGGGTGCATCGACTACCTCTACCTCGACACACATGGTCTTCCCTCCTAAATGAACAGGGAAAGAGGGAATGATACCATGTGGGCGGAATGAACAACCTTCGAAAGCAGTGAGGAGAGTAGGTGACAGAGAAAACACGGGTTGGCCAATGGCCTTCCAACATGCCAATGACATAACACATGTCGAGGCTCCCTCATCGACCACCGTGCGGAAGATATTCTGAGTAAAAGTTTTTGTGGGATAAGCCACTACTATCTGAAATGCTACGTGGTAAGGCAGATGAGGTTTTAGGTCAGTTGTATCCAGCATGATTGTACCCAAATGACAAGTCTCGGTAGATCCTAAAGTGTTTAACAAGGCTTTCCTATGGGAAGGGCAACTTTGGAGGACCTCCAAAGCGGACATCGCATAAGGGGTTTGTGATAAATATTCCACCACAGAATAGTTCTGGGCAGCCCTTGCATTTGGGTTGTGAGAAGATTTTTTGAACGCGCCTTTGGGGACGCATGTCATTGTTTCACCCAACATCTTCTCAATCTGTAGAGGAAGAGATGGGAGTTCAGCTTCTTTGCCCTTCTTAGAAGTGTTTGGTTTACTATAGTCATGCGCTCTAGTCGATATAAAAGCATCACCCTTCACTATATATACATTCGCAGATGTGAGGTTGTTCGAAGATGGAGAGGGTCCTTCACTACCCCCTTCCTTGCTTGCAGAGGCTTGGGTTAGATTTTGCCCATGTTGAAATGGATTGGTTAACATAGCAGGTTGTTGCTGCGTCACAAACTTTTGTGTTTCTACAAGCCGAGGTCATAAATGGGTCAGGTGGTCTTTCGTGCATAAGTTGCATGGATACCTTGCCTTCCATTTCTAAGTGTTGTCCCCGCCAACATTATCGGTAGGTTTTTTATCCCCCTTACCCTTCTTTCGTATTTTTTTCTTTCCTTAAGGCTGTTGGGTGGCCTTTGGATTAGTCGATTGCACTATGTGTACATCCGACATTTTGGTAGGGGGAGCAGCCAAAGCAGTAGTTTGGTTGGTCGTTGTGTGTTGTATAGACAATTGTTGCAACTGCTTCGTCAATTGCTTAGAAGGCTTTGTTTGTACTGAACCAACAATACCGTTGGCATGTGGTCTAGCTCTCTATCTAGTGTTATCAAGTATTGAGCATGGTGCATCTGGAAAGATCTCGTATAATAAACCGGACTGAGAATATATTAGTTCAAGTTGTTGAGCTCTCATGATGGCGTCTTCTTCGAAAAATACTCCCGACGTCATGATGTCTTTGGACAAATATGGGACCAAAGACTTAAGGAACCACTCGAGCAATAATAATGGTGGGACTGGTACCTTAATTAAACTCTTTCGGCGTCTCCATTCTCGAATGTGATCAGAGATATGGTTTGCTTTTGTTTGTGAGAAATTGGCCAGCAATTCGGTGCCAGTTTCATATCTCACAGGTAACTGGAAATGGTTTAGGAAATCCATCGCCAGTTCATTGAAGGAAGAGTATCTTGAGTGATTGAGCTCAATGTACCGTTTCACGACACTCCCAATGAGAGTACGTTGAAACAACCGCAACTGTACGGAGTCATCTTTCAACAAGTTAGATGAACACCAAAGATGGAAGGTAGTCACATGATCTCTTGGATCTTCGTTAGGCTTGGCTTCAAACTTTGGGAAGTCCGAAGGAAACTTCGTCAGCATAGAACGCCAACGTGGATCTTGACAGATAGGGTCATTCAACAACCTTGTCAAGTCTAGCAAATGCAAGTTTGTCAGGAAGGGTAGTTTGGGTTGTTGGTGATAACCTGGGAAAAAGGGGCCTGGAGTTTGACTAGCACCAAGTTGCCAGGAAAATTTTGACTGCTAGCATGGGTTCTGGTAAAAACCATGGCCATGGCCAGCGTATGGATTTTGCGTGTGAGGAGACATCATCGGTTGATTTCCAAAATAGGACATAGATGGTTGGGCATGCATTACATTTGAAGGACTTTGATAAGGATTGCCCCATGTCAGTTTCGTGGGGATAGGAATAGTGCTTTGTCCAGGGTTCCATTGATTGTGAAAATAATTACCCCAGATCGGCATTCCTGACGAGGGAACGGATCCCTGCCAAGAATTCCAAGGCCCTAATGCGGAAGAAGTTCCTGGGTGTGCCCCCTATGCAGGAATAGTACTCTGCATAGGAATAGGTTGTCCAAAACCAGGGTTACCCCCAGTTGGGAAAGTAGCTAATGAAAAGGCATTGTTACCAAATGCATTGAACAAAGAAAACGGTGTCGAACCTACCGGCATATTATGCGAAGGTGGTCCTTGACTCCCCACTCCAAGTAAACTATGGTGTGCAGGTGGCCTGGTGGATTGTTGATGCGTGCCACCGAGTGAAGGGGATGAAGGAGGTATATGACCTCCCCCGTAAGGAAAAGTGTTAAAAGGAGAAGGAGTGCCCCCCATGTTTCCTTGCAGAGGAGCGTTAGAGCTCCTTGCCCCTAGACCTGAAGTCTGTGAAGTGGAGTAGGAAAGTACAGGACTTGTACCTGAACTAGGCATCCCATATGAGAACGGAGGGCCTGTCGCACTTGGTGTGAAAGGGGTTGTGGCCGCCACCAGAGACAGGATTGGACCACTATGCGAGGTAGAGGCAGTCGAGACCATGGTGGCTCGGACCGGTGATGGTGGGTTAGGAGGTGGAAACTCTCCTGTGGTGACAACCGTAGTGGGAATTGAAGAATTCCCGGAAGGAGTAACAGCATTTGTTTCCATTGTTGCCTGCGACATTGTCTAGCACTCATAAGGGTTAATTGATATGATGATGGGTGCCGAAAGATCAGTGGTGGAGGTTTCAACCAGACCAAAATCTTTCGCTCCAAGGTCTAAAATGGTCGATTCCTCTGGATGTTGGTCGAGCACAATTTCTTGTGACCCGGTCACTTCAAAAGACCCTTGTTGGTCTAGTTTTTGCCTTAGTGGTGGCAGGGGTATGTTATCGGACAAATCAGTACGTGTGGACACTAACTGATCTCCCTATATCCACCTACATCTAGAACAAAACACACCAGAACATGATGTTTTCCTTAAGTTTTAAATATTGAATTTACTAACTAAGGAGGGATAGGTGACATGCCATTTAAACGCCGCTTCCTCTCGCTATCACCATCCTAGCTCCATTCCAACACTCATACAATGATGATCCTGCAAAATAATGCAACCATCCAAAGTGATAGTAATAGAATAAACTCAATATAATCCTATGTATGTGATCAAGGAATCATACAATAAAACACAACAAGCTTTATAGGAAAGAATCATATTATTGTATCATATTAAATGTGAAAGAGAGATTACAACCGTGGCCTTGACGTCATAAGATCCCTTCCAACTATCCTTCGTTCCCCACACACTTCCATTCCAAGAATTTTGAGAGCACAGATCTGATAATATTCACAATCTATCTTGACAAAGGCAAAACTCAAAGACACTCCAACCAAACTAATAATTCCAAGCCAAATCCAACTTATCCTTTCTCCATGAGAGCTCCTCTCCTTTTATAAGCTGAAGAGGACAAGGTGAGGAGGTTAGTATGTTCCCACTAAAAAATGAAAGCGAGTAAGATCCGAACCATTCGGATGCCACCTCACCATGGAAGTTTCTCCTTCTAGAAGATTCGAGAAAACACTCGTTTTTCCCACATGTAACCATTCTCACACCCTGCCTTCAGAGCAGACTACGAAATCCTCGCGACCTAGCTACAATGTAGCCCGCAACAATCAGGCATTCTCGCACCCTGGCTATAATGCAACTTGCGAACTTTCTTTTTTATAGGGTTTTTACAAAGGAAAATGCAACTTCCTTTCTCAGAAAAAGTTCTTCTCCCTTCTTTCTTCAGGAACTCAGGCCACTGAACCCTCTGAAGGAAAAATATATGTTTACATCATTAACAGTCATATGGATGACGAAAATAATGTGTGACAGAGAGCGCCCCAAAGTATGAAGTTAGAACAGAGTGATAGCTGAAATACTTTGTAGAGTGTGTGTAGGGAACAAGGAACAGTCAGTCGGAAACCTGCCAACAAACAAGGAAATACAGTACAATAATACATCATCACTAAGGTAGGCATTCCCATACTCAGAATACAAATGACTCAAAGCATAAATGCCGACATGCGAAGATCCATGTCAAGTAAGACAGGTCATGGCCACCAAACATACACTGTGGATCCATTCTGATATGACTCAAATCTGAACATAGCCACCAAAAATACACTGTGGATCTATGTGTTAAGGACTCAAATTTGAACATAGCCACCAGACATACAATGTGGATCTATGTAACAGTACACTGAATATACTTCAACGTAACCTGAATCTATCAGAAAAGATCCAGGGTCTTTATCTCCACCACTCTATAATACGAATCTAACCATGCGAATACATGTGTCGAAGTCGAACATGGTAGAAACCACTTGATTACCGGTCAATGATGAGAATCGTTAACAAGTGCGAGGGAAATCACCATTAATGTCAATGACTCCCAAGGTACTCTAGTACAATCCAACGAATGTGAATCAATGAGCTGAGGTCGAACACTCGACGGAATCTCTCGACCAGGGGTCGATAATGAAAACCCACTATCGAAAGCGAGGAAACCTGTCATTGAGGCATGCAAGTTCCAAGGTACCAATACGTTTCTAAGTCTAATTCCTGGATAATGAGTTGAAATCGATAGGAAAAGACTCGTCATAAGAGGGCCTTAATGTATACCACATCAATGACACGAAACAGGTAACAAGATTTGATGTAGATCAGAGTAACAAGTCATTCAGGACTGACTCAGGGATGGCCAATGCAATAGAAGGCTTTTCAGGTTGAACTTCTCTTTGAACATATTGACGACACGACAATTGTCTTGGAAACACTAACTCAACAACAGGGATCACAGACCAATTTGTAATCTTATAAAGGAGTATGATCAAGAGACAAGCATATTTTCCAACCTAGACACAAGGCGAGTGAAAGGGTGTCATGTTCAAAAGTGACTCTTCCACAAAATACAGGTTTAGATACATTTCTTTCCAAATTTTTCCCCCACCATTTATGGCGAGTACCTCTTTATTTTTACTCAAGCTTGAGGAGGATAACATATGCTTGTCAATTTAAGTTCATCCTTCGGACGAGTCCCTCAAAGTATGTTTAACGAACCCTAAGAAAGAGTTGTTCGGTCCCATATGGGTCTTTCGATGTTTGTTTTACGAGTCCAAAGAAAGAAAACTCGGGGGTTTTTCATGTTTATAGAGTCTGAAAAACACTTAAAGAGAACTCTCTCAGTTCCTTTTTCGTAAAATAGTTCAACAGGACCGAAAAAGTGATAAACTATCGTCCATCGAACATTTTATTCAAATACTTTAACGAGCGTGAAAATAACAAGATCACTCGGCCATATTTTCATGTTTAGAGAGTCTGAAAAGAGATTAATGGGAACTCCAGGGGGTTCCTTTTTCGTATAACCTTTACAAGTCTGAAAAAGTGATAAAAGTATACTCGGTTACATTCTCACGTATTTACGAGCACGAGAAAGAACAAAGACTAAGCTCAGTAACTTATTCTCATGTATTTACGAGCATGAGAAAGAACAAAGACTAAGCTCAGGATTGTTTTCATTCTTACGCAAGCTTTAAAACAAAACAAAACTATGCTTGGAATAGATTTTAACTTTTACACAAGCTTAAAAACTAAACAAAACTATGCTTTGAGCTAGTTTCATTTTTACACAAGCTTGAACCAGAGGAAACTATGCTTGAGGTAGGTGGTTTCATTTTTACACAAGCTTGAACCAAAGTAAAAACTATGCTTGGACTTCCCAACGCATAACACATGGATGGTTGGTACTTAGCCCCCGGCTCAAGAAACTAGCGGCTCTACTTCAGCATGAAGTCCAGAGGCTGGAAGTATTGCCTCCCAAGCTTCGTTTCATCCAACGACAAAGGCGAAGGAAATGAAGCTTCAAATACTAGACTAAGGACTTGACTCAAACAGAGAGGGGGAAAACTATTTCATTTTTTAACGAGCTTGACCTAGAAACAAGAACTATGCTCATAACCTTTGTTTCATTTTTTAATGAGGTTGCCTCAGAGATGCAAAAACTATCCTCGGAAGTGGTTTCATTTTTTAATGAGCTTGAAATCAGAAAACTATGCTCAAATACCTTTGTTTCATTTTTTAACGAGGTTGCCTTAGAGATGCAAAAACTATGCTCAGAAGTGGTTTCATTTTTTAATGAGCTTGAAATTAAAAAACTATGCTCAAGTCTAGTTTCATTTTTTAACAAGCTTGAAATTAAAAAATCATGCTCATAGACCTCTGTTTCATTTTTTAAAGAGGTTTCCTCAGAGACGCAAAAACTATCCTCAGAAGTCTCTCTTCTTGATCATGGATTCCAAGAGGACAATTCTCGAGAAGGAGACCATGTCAAGGGACAAAATTCGGTCATGGCTTCCAAGAGGTCTTCGTTGGAAGGAAGAATCACACTGTGGAAGGACACCATGTCGAGGGTTGCGACAGGAGTAAAGAGATCAGGCTCTAACAACCCTATCGAAGAGATCACCATGTCAACTACTGGATCTAAGTTATCAGAAGTTGAATCCATGGGAGACAATGCCACATAATTGACCATTCAGGGAAGCAATCCAGGCGGGGTCAATGAATGAAAGTTGATCAACAGTCACAACCCTTCCATCATGAGGGAAAGATATCACACGAAAGAGAGTAGACACAATAGCTTTCATGGCATAGACATAATCTCGCCCAAGGAGTAAAGCAAAATCCAAGTGGTCTTGGACTACCATGACGTCAATAAAGACAGTTTTCCCTCCCAAAGTTACAGGAAATTGAGGAAGGGTCCCTAAAGGTTGACTAGTTCTTTTGTTAAAAGCTAATAGATTTTGCGTAACCAACGCAAGTGGAGGACAACACAAATATTGCCAAGCAAAAGAGGACAAAATACTAACGGATGCACCTTCATCTATCAGTGTTTGAGGAACGTCTCGACCACAAACCTATACTGTAATCTGGAAAGGAATGTGAGAGGGAAGACGAGGTCCAGTTAGCACACCCCAATCAAAATGGATGGCCTCATAACTTGGAGGGGGTTCCACGGGAGAAGGAGGAATAGCCCCCAGCATGGTAGATTTTGTATCAACGAGAAAAACATGGGCAGTATTGGGTTTACTCTCTAGTGGGAGAGTAGGATCGACTGATGGAGAGATCAGATCGACCACTTGGGTTTCATTCTCCAAGGGGAGAATGGGATCGACAGGTGGAAACAGATCGACCGCTTGGATTTCACTCTCTAACGGGAGAGTGGGATCGACCGAGGATGGGATCAGATCAACCACTTTATCAACTGGTTCAATTAAAGATGTGACCAAATTTACCACTTGATCAACCAAACTGACTGACGAGGGAACCATATTGATCATTCCATCAACTATAGGAGGGTCAAGAGTAAGCTTGCGATAAGTGTCTAGAAGTTGAGGCTATGAAACAAGTATGTCTTCCAAGAATTTTGAGGCTTCTTCCATATGAGGGGAAAGGTGAGTTAGATGAATCCCTTTGCATAACATACACGGGAACTTGACTCTACTTTTCTTCTTCTCAACGGTATCTTGACTAGTTGACGGGAGGTCATCAACATGTTGTTTAAAGACCGATGACACAGGTTGGCGAGGGTGTGTAGACCATACTTCTATAACCTTGGATAGACCAGGGAAATTCTTAAGAAGATGGCTACCCTTACAAAGCCTGTAAGGGTACTTGGGCTTATGAGTTGTTTGGGTGATCTTGACATCATCAACACTCCCAGCACGAGTAACAGTAACTGGCTGTTTTCAAACATGTTTGACAGTGGTTGGAAGTTTGGATCCTTGCTTTATTTTCTTCTTCTTATTCTTTCTTTTCTTCTTCTTCTTATTCACCGGGTTACTAGCTTCAGAACTTTCGCTCGACGAAGAAGATGAAATGGAAGGCGACCTTGCAAGCAGAGAAGGCGAAGAAGACCTTACTGGTGAAGAAGGTGAAGGATCAACATGAGGTTGATGTTCTTGGGGGGAAGTGCTTACGACCGAAGCACTTACTGCATTCGGGATTACATGAGTGGAAAACAACCACACCGGCAATCCAATCATGAGACCTGGAAGGCTCAAAGTAGCGATGTGAGGAGGACCAATGTTTCCATAAGAAGGAAAAACAAAAGGTTCCCCTGGAGCAAAGGTTCCTTCATTGGTCATTTCGGGAACTGACACCATTAAAAACAAAAATCCAATCTAGATTTCGTTAGGGAAAACAAATAGCACATGCTAAAAATCTAGTAAGTAAGCAAGTAAACAAAGCCTTCTCACAATGAACTCACTAGTTGATGATGAAATCCAACGTCACGGGAACAAAGTAAGAAGGGGTTGAGATAGAGCGGGTGGAAAAGTTACGTTGATGACCTTCTTAACAGACTTACACCTTGGTTCAAGCTCCCACACATAATCATGGGTATACACTCCAAGGAGCCCGAGTGATATTGGCCAATGTCGATTCCAGGTACCGTGAAGACTTGCCCCTCCACAGTCACCTTGTGTAAAGACCCTAAAGAGATAGGCCACTAAGGTTACCAATCACTACAATGATGCCTGGGGAAATAGTTGACAATCTGATCCATGCGCAAGGGCAGGGTATCTAGCCTGAAATCAACTTGAAAGGTTTCCACTCATCATTGTGGGTATACCTCTCAAGTGTTGGATTACTGAGAGGGGGGGGGTGAATCAGTAATAGAGCAATTTAGTCCCTTTTAACCATATATTCCAAGTGTTATATCAATGAAGCATTATTATCCANTGTAATTATAATCCTTTTTCTTCAAATGTTATATCAATGTAGAATTATTATCCAATAATGAGTAGTAATAAATAAACAATCACACACATAGACAGTACACTAGTGTTTTACGTGGAAACCCAAATCGGGAGAAAACCACGAAATGCTTTTTCTTATATGTCTTGAAGAATTACATTCATTGGAAGCACCAAATTTCTTTGTTTTCTAGCTGCAACTGGAAGGAGGCTCCAACCCCCTAGTTTCTCAGGCTACAACCTGAGGGAATCTCCAACTCCCCAAATCTCTGGCTACAACCAGAAGGAGGCTACAACCCCCAATGTTCTCCAGCTACAACCAGAAGGTGGCTACAACCACCTGTCCTTGCCCCGTCTTGCCACTCTGAAGTAGAAGTAGAATGATGGAACCACTGTCACACTATCACTGTGAGATATACCATTGTAAACATGTATCAATAAATATAAACCATGCATCAACCATGCATCAACCTGTACCATAAACAAGTGCATCAACCATGCACCAACCTGTAATCAACCTGTACCATAAACAAGTGCATCAAACATGCACCAACTTGTAATCAACCTGTACCATAAACAAGTGCATCCAACAATGTGCCAAGTATGTACCAATCATGTGTCAACTACTCATCAACTATGACTCATCAATATGTACCAACATCATCAACTATACACCTCATGTATGTGCGCCAACTCATCAACTACTTTTCTCAACCATGTACTCAACATGTACCTCAACCAAAAGACCTCATCAATTTCATCATCCAAATCTGATTTGTAGCTCTGTAATAGAACTGGTGTATAGGATCACATTCCTGCAAACCTTCCTTAACTTTAAAAATAAGAGACTATCATTTTCATCAAACTTTTCTTTAGTCTCACATGCCTAGTTTTGGATTAGTCAAAAACCCTAACTTGAAGTAATCATAACTTTGAACCTGTAATGTATAAATATCTGAAATTGATACACAATTTTATTCAGTGTGGTTTATGCAATTCCACCAAGTGGCACTACTTGGAACCTCTCAGAAAAGGAGTTATAGAAAAAATGGTATACCTTGCTGAATTCTGGCTTATTCTAGAGAGCAACCTTGTAGAGCATGCCATGCACAAAATGTTTGATGAAATGATATGAAACTATTATACATCATACTATAGACTATACCCTAACCAACACAATTGGTCTCACTAAATGTGGATATGTTATGAAGAAGTTATGATGTTTTTACCCGAAACACCTGATTTTGACTAGTTTTAGGACTGGCCACAAACCCTATTTTCCACAGAGTGTAACTCCCAAAATACAACGACCCACAAGATGAATTTTTAACTAAATATACTTGGATATGTTTTCTCACTTGCGTAGAAATTTCAGGAATTGAATCATTATAGAAACAAAGTTATAGTGAAAATGGTGAGATGACCTGAAAATAACATACCTTAGAAAGCACTATCAAAAGAATTTATCCTTCCTTGTATTTCAACCTTCTTTTCTTCATTTTACTTAGAATTTCGGCGTAGATATCATTTTTATACCTCAAACACCTATATATATTCAATATTCTCAAGTGTGTTTCAAATGAGAGAGCCTTGCCTCTTATATATACACTCCAAGTAGCTTCCTTAAAAACATCTTCTAGGTCACTTGGCCCCACTTTCCTTATTTTAGGGTTGGGTCCACTTTTAATTTCTCCATTAAAATTATTAATGAAATAATTTATTTGTATTCAATTTGAATTATAATACACTCATCACTTCACTTTATTATTTACCTTTTAAAATCTCTTAAACCACTTTGATTACTTTGACCTTTTGGGGCTTCTAGATGACATATGAGGGTCCTCCAACTTCGTAAGGCCATAACTCTCAAACCGTGAGGAGTTATGTGAC
>JASDQU010102263.1:57814-77922 GCA_032191745.1 Picea mariana
AATGGCATGACATGTACTATCCATATAGAATAGTATTATCTGAAAATATATCATAACTCATACCGTTACCCATCAAACAAACTTGGGTCCATTACCCAAACTTGGGGTCTCCAACTTCTCATGGCCATAACTCTTTGACCGTGAGGAATTATGTGACATTCAACATACCACCGGAAATGACATGACAAGAACTATCCATCTAAGATATTTTCCCTGACAAATTCACTTTCCTTCATCTCATTATTCCACAATTAAGCTTGGGTTCTCTTACTCCACAAAGCGTCTTCCCGTGAGGGCTTTCACCATAAGGGGACCACTTTGGAGTTCATCCATATTTACTTCGTATCAACCATGAAAAAACAATAATGAGTCATTTTTACATCAAACATTATTGGGTCCATTACCCAAACCTTTGTGCTATGGGTCTTTCTTCAAGGGTTGACATCAATGAAAACCAACCTTAATCAACATCAAGCGACCCCCATAATACGCGCAATCTCATGGAGGAATTAAATGTACATCATGAAGATGTACATTCCACAATCTCATGGAGGAATTAAATGTACATCATGAAGATGTCCTCATGAAATTGTTTATGTTTTCATTGGAAAAAGATGCTAGACTCTGGTATAAATCTTTACCCCATTCCAGTATTCCTTCATTGAAATATTTTCACATACTTTTTCATCAACATTGTAAAAGAATCTACTCAACTGAAATACTTTTTGAAGATTGTTGTAATATAGAATTGATAAGACAAAATGATCAAACAAATCCTCTTGAAGAGGAGGAAGAAATATCAGAAATTTCTCAAGTTGATGAAGAAGATCAGTATGAGGAAGAGTTGGCTCATAAAGAAGCTGGATCTTATGAACATACTCAAGAAGAAAATATCCAGCATCATGATCAACCAGCAGAAGAAGAGATAGACCTGCTCCTTAACAGCTATGTTACAACCCCTACTCACACAGATTTGCAACTTTCACACAGTCTCGGATATGAGTGTCAAACTTCTTCCATTTTTGAAGATGTAAATCTATTTTTAAATGATGACAATCATGTATTTGATGGAACTTTACAGGAAGTTAATGAACCTATTTATGATGATTTCCTGCCAGGAGATCAGATTTTAGACTCTGTTTTGTTTCGTGAAAAAGATATGGTTACCATGTTTAATGATCCTGAAGAAAGTTTGTTGTTCGAGAATGCTTTAGACTGTGATTTGCAGGAGTATGATTATGAAATAAACAGTATGCCAAAGATAGTAATAGAGTTTCCTTTGCTTGAGAGATCCAAAGTTGATGTCCCAATTTTTTGTCTGATTGATGACCCTCTTGAGTTATTTGCTGAACCTAAATATGATGATTATAGTGATGATTATTTCATCATTTATGTAGAACAACTTGCTGCAGATTTTTCATGGAGGGATGAAGGTCTTCAGCCAAGATTGTGCCATGATTATGGAGATGCCATTGTAGATGATCTTGAAGGGTGCTCAGATATTCTCTTCGAGAATGATCCTGAGCATTATAAATCAGAACATAGAGTAGTCCTTGATGTTTTAAAACCTCAGGACCATATATTTTTCCAAGATCCTTTTGTTGATCTTTTAGATTCATTTAATGGAGGAGTATGCTATGTCATGGATATTTGGTCACAAGAATCGATGAAAGGTTTGAAAATTCATGATCACCAACAGGTCACATGGGAGTTGTCAGTTTCCTTTTTCAGCCTACTCAAAGAAAGTTTGAGAAAAATTCAAATAAGTAGACAATTATTGGATTAGCTTCATTGGAATTTTCGTATCATTTGATTCAGTGGGAATTTTTCAGTAGTTAGAGTAGGTGATGTATATAAATAAGCTTAACTTTGAGCATTAGATTATAGTGGTGGTTTTTAATATGTTTTTAGTTCAATTTCAAATCCAGCATGGTTTTGTTTTAAAGAATTACGACTCCATAGCCCAATGAATGAACAAGCGGTTTTTGTTTCAGAAAGCTGCAAGTAAAGTGACAGGGTTCAGAGTTTGATAAAGATGATTTTGGGTCGCCCAATGGATGAAGGCACATGGTCTACTGTTCTTGGTGCTTTACAGGAAAGCACCATCCCTAGATGGAGCCTATGTTGGAATGAATATTGAAATTTTGGCTTTTGGTAGCTTAGGAGGAAAAAATTTATAGTGTTTAGCTACTGAAAGTGCAGACTTTCGGTAGCTTAAGTCTCGGGTTTCATATGCCATTAGCTGTTGAAAGTGCATCGGTCGAGACCAAGCCTTCAAGCACCACGCATCAATCCACATGGAGGAAGAGCTCACGAGTAAGCACGAAAAGAATGCAATAAACGACATAAAATCACTATAATAGGGTTTAACATAAATGCCACATCACCATTTCGGGGTTTCGTCCATCGGAGGTTTGGTCGACGTAAAGATTTTAACCACTGCGCTGTTTCCCGAAACCCGAAATCCTGAAATTGGGCTTTCGGGACTTTTAGTGGCTTACAACGCTATGAAATTATATTGTTAGCCATCGAAAGCCAGGGCGTTCGGCAGCTAAGATACCCTTGTTTTCAGCCTGTTAGCCATCGAAATCGCAGATTTTTTCCAGTGACTAAACTGCCTTAGAAAACGTCATTTTTCTCGGCCGTGGAGAGGTCGTTTTGTGCACTCAAATGGTTGGTTGACATCTAAAGATCCTAAGCTTTCCAGTGGCACATTCATATTTTCATTTGGAGCTTGGGAAGGTAGTCAAAAGTCCCCCGCAATATGAGGTTCGTTTTCAGAAATGTGGCGTTTTTTACTATGCTAAGTCATCATTTTCAAATGATGATTTTGAGCGGCTGGAATATCATTTTGAGAAACGGTCAGAGGTTTTTGTGCCTAAAACATAATATATCAATAACCTCTTGGTTTTCCTACAGGTGTCACATATTGGGAGAATCAAATCCATTTCCGAGCCCTAATTTTCAGATCTCATTTTTTCCTGTTTTGACACATGTTTGTGAAATGCAGATATGGGGCAAATGGAAACGAATATCAGGGAACGGAGAGAGATTTTTTCTCAGAAAAAAAATATGCACTAAAGCCTCTTTCAATTTATACACAACTATCATGATTCGAGAGATACATAACAATAACCGCAGCCACAGTTTTCAGCAGTTTGGTATGTTTTCTAATGGCATAAAGTTTCTGAGATTGATGGTAACTGTTGTTGTATTTTGAGAGGATTTCGACCTCAATACCTACATGAGATACCAATTCATTTCCAGAGGGATTTCTTTGTAATTCAAATCATTTTTCAGTTATTCGAAAGGGGGAAAAAGACTTATATTATTGTATCTTCTTGAAGAAGAAAAGAGGGGGGGGAAGACACACCGGAGTAGTACTCATGGGTTGTAGCTTTCATTTTCAATTTAATAAAAGATTGCAGAAGCATGTTTTATCCATATCAGATATTCTTGTGATGTTGCTTGCAGAGTTTGTCCATTTTATTAGTTTCAATATCACTACATCTATCTTTTCTTCTCGATTTGTAATTATTTTGTAATAGAATTCATCCTCTATTAGATGCTCTGTTGCAGACTGGTTATAGGTTGTTTCTTGCAGAGATCAAGGTTCAGAATTCATCCTCTGCTAGATGCTCCATCCCAACCATCTTTTTCCACTGATTTATGCTTGGAATTCACTCATTGCTAAGTGCTCCTTCTGTATTGATATGTTTTCTCTTTATTCTGCTGCCATACTTTTATAAATCCTTCTCTTTGTAATCAGCTTCTACCTTGCCTCTATTCCATGGATTTCCATTGCCGAAAAACTCTGATTATTTCCTTTACTATTTGACTCCATGCCCAATGGACTACCTCCTGGTCCAACCCATCAGCCCTAAAAACCTCAAAACTGTTTTATACCCACATATATGCTCGTTGTTAAGCTTATTAGATATCCTATCGTGACACATATTCGAGAGATCCCTCTCGAGTTGGAAGGGGCAACTTCTAATCAAAAGTGGTTCATGGTTATCTTGGAATTTACTTGCATGCAACCCAAAACAAGTTCTGAGTGATAACTTATTTTTTTCATTTAAAATGTGCTAAGGCTTGGCTCAATTAAAACCTAGAGTCGACTCTAGCGACAACAGTTGTGACGTAAAGCAAGATGATATGATGTGACTAGTACTGTGCTTCCAGCTAGATAGTTGTGATGTAAAGCCAGTCTAGTATCTTGCTTCTGACCTATTGGTTGTGACGTAAAGCAGGACGAGTACCTTGCTTCTGACTTGATGGTTGTGACGTAAAGCAAGATGATGAGATGAGACTAGCACTGAGCTTCCGGTTGGATAGTTGTGGCGTAAAGCCAGTCTAGTATCCTGCTTCCGACCTGATGGTTGTGACGTAAAGCAGGACTAGCATCTTGCTTCCAGCTTAACAGCTGTGAGGTAAAGCAAGACGATGAGATGAGACTAGAACTATGCTTCCAATTTGATAGTTGTGACGTAAATCCGTTCTAGTATTATTATGATGAGCCAGCCTCGTGATGTGATGATGATGATGATGTATCCGTTTTACACTAATACATATTGATGCAGATGATGATTTCATTCCTTTGAGAATGACGATGCTGTTGATGAAGAAAACTTCCAATGTTTAATAGATACGCCAGTCAGTGTTCCAAGATGATATTGATGATGTTGTCCTCTCACCCACTTGATGCTTTTGATGATAAAGGCCTCTCTCTCTCGCATGATGTTGCTAAAGAATACCATTCTTGTTAAGGGGGAGTGTTAAAATAATGTAACTGCAAAGTGTATTCTTATTATTATTTGATATATTATTCATTGGATCAATCCCCATTGCAAATTGATCATGTCAGTTATTATAAAGGACCAAATCCCCTTTTGCGGATTGGTTAAAAGATAATTGTAATAGGCAGAATAAGAATTTGGCCCCAGAAGATATTAAAGAGGCCCCGAAATATAATAAAGGTGGTTATAACCACCCAGTTGGAGAAGTCGGCCCTGCCAGTGAAGTTACACTTCACATGTGCAAGTCTTGTATAAATAAAGAGGCTAGCGCCTCACTTAGACACAACTCACTTGCTCATTGAGAGACAAGTTTCGGATCTGCAGTTAGAGAAGAAGGAGAGAGAGTTGTGCATCTTTGGGAGAGGATCTTATGTATTAGTTTGAGTTATCTCTTGGCATTGTATTGGCTATCTATAATAAGGAGTTTTTGCTAGGTTTTCTTCCCCTAGAGGGTTTCCTAGGATAAATGTTGTGTCTCTTGTGATTGTGTATTTCTCAGTGATCTTTTATTATGCTATTGTTATTTATTGAATGCAAAGAACTATCATAATGGCTTAAACATTAACAATACATGAAAATGATGTATTAGCCTCCTCTGAGTAGAGAGTTGAGATGGTGAACTCCAGATGACTCTCCTGTGTAATGCAGTGGGAAAGAAGATCTGTTGAGTTGGATGTGCCTGTGGATGAGTATAGGTGAACGTGATCCTAGTGGTTGAGCACTAGTGAGTGTGGCTCCTGTGAGACACAATGAGATAGAGATATGGACATCCCTATGGATGTGCCCCTTGTGGTTGGGCACTAATGGGTGTATGAGATCCCTTGCTATATTTTTCAAGAGTCAGACTTACCATTAACCCTAATTGTATGAGATCCCTTGCTATGCATCGTTATGAGACAGAGATGAAAACGATGTATTAGCCTCCTTTGAGCAGAGAGTTGAGATGATGAACTCCAGATGACTCTCCTTTGTAATGCAGTGGGAAAGAATATCTGTTGAGTTGGATGTACCTATGGATGAGCATAGGTGAACGTAATCCTAGTGGTTGAGCATTAGTGAGTGTGGTTCTCCTGTGAGACACAATGAGATAGAGATACTGACATCCCTATGGATGTGACCCTAGTGGCTAAGCACTAATGGGTGTATGAGATCCCTTGCTATATTTTTCAAGAGTCAGACTTACCTGTAACCCTAATTGTAATGTAAAGGGTACATGTCGGCCCCACCTTAATGTAATAGATAATTAATGTAAAAGATAATTAATCTGGTTATTATTAATTATATTGTGAGTTAGAGAGGTCGGCCCTATTGTGCCAATAGACCCTTATGTTGACAGGTTCAATCTAATATAAGTAAAGATAAATTGCCCATCAAGGAATCATATCAAAAGTGTCAGTTTGGATATTTCAGCAACTACATCTTCTTGGGAAAAGTTTGCACCTCTCTTGGGCGCTAGTTTACTAGGGTTTGTGAGCACCTTTTTGTGTGCTAGGTTGTCTTGGTGGTGGAGGTATTTCTATTGAAGAATATAGCAAAGGATTGGCTGGGTTTTCTTCCCTTGTTGATAAGGGTTTCCCAGGATACTTCTTGTGTACTTGTGCATGGTGTTTTTTCTTGTGATCTTGGTTGCTGGAACAAAATTGTTTATGGTTTAAGTAAAATACTAAAATGGAATGACCTTCATGCTTAAACCTTTCTCATTGAAAAATCAGCATGGTATCATAGCATAGGTCTTGAAGAACCCCTGCACAAACAATTAAAAGCTAAGTCGTCCTCCTTCTGCAATTTCGTGCGGCCTCTTGGGTTTCTGCAAAAATCCGTACGACCCTCACTTGCTTGACCTTTTCAGAACCTTACACGTGGACGTTGGGGCTAAAACTTAGATAAAGGTGTACGACCTTCCTCAGTGCATCTTCAGAGATCTTCAATGTGAATTTTCGAGGATTTTGAGTTTTGACCCTAGGGTTTCCAGGGTTCCGAATTTTTTTGTTGAATCTTGATCTCAGGGTTTCTGTAACTTCCTGAAGAAATGTTTTAGCTCAAAAAGTATTCCTATGACACTCTCAAATTTTATCATTGGTAGTCATAAGCCCAACAAAACCGAAGGTTAATAGTCCAACCTAACCATTAGGTTTACTAAGTCCATCTAACGAGAGTTTGTGAAGAAATCCGAGAAAATGAAGAATAAAACTTTAGTGGAAGTTAGGCTTGATGGATCAAGCGGCTTCAGCTCCTGGAAGTCAAGGCTTCAGGTCACCCTTGAAGAATATGACCTTTTGAATGTGGTGACAAAAACTTTACCATAAACAACTACCGATGAAGAGAAGGAAATAAGAAGGGAAGAAGATGTAAAGGAAGGAAAAATAATCATATACTCAGTAAGAGATCATCTCTTACCTCGTATTTCCAACCTGAAGACAACTTATGAAATGTATGAAGCACTTAAAGATATGTTTGAAAGTGACAACGCTCTCATAGCTCTTACCTTAAAGGGCCAACTTCAAAGTACCAAGATGACAAAGGGTGATACAGTTGCTACCTTCTTTATGAAGATATCAGAGATCAAAGAACAACTAGGTGACATTGAAGAAATCATGTCTGACAGAGAACTTGTTCTATCTACTCTCAACAATCTTCCAAAACACTGGGAACCTTTTCTTCAAAGCATCAGTGGAAGAGAAAAGTTACCAACTTTTGATCATCTGTGGAAAGACTATACTCAAGAAGAACTTAGACTTAGAAAAAGAGGAGTGGAAGACACCCCTAATGACAACCATTCTCTTTCACTTCATGCAAAGAAAGGAGGAAGATTCAAAAGAAACTTCAGACAAACATTCAGAGATGAGAAGTCTCCATCAGCCCCCGGTCACAATCAGAGAAGAAATGTTTCAGAAATTCAATGCTTCAGATGTGACAAATATGGGCACTATGCAATAAATTTGATCCAGGTGGATATCGGTGGCCACCCACCTTTTCCAGCTGGCTCAAAACAACTTTCTGGCAATTTTGGTATTTTACTATTTTTAGCGGTTTTTCAGGTCTTGAACTTCCGGAGCCGTTTGGAGGCCCTAAACAATGTTTGTTTGGGTATGTTGTGGTCGCAAAATTTCTTCATTAAATTTTGTGCAATTGTTGTAGTCCTCAGATAGATCTTTCCAATATGATATCGTACGCCTAAAACAGAGATCGTATGCAAAAGTTATGACCCCGATAAGTTGATGTACTGACTTACCCAAACGGGGCCCACATGACTTTTGGCGCTTCATCTCCTAGGGTTAGGATTTTGGATGTTTAGGGTGTTGGCATGTTTTAAAGGAAGTGTATGCTTGTCATTGATGGCAAGTACAACACTAATGATGGCTTGAGTACAGGAGCATGATCAGCAACGCAGTGATAATGGGGAGGAGCAGCAACAGTGATCGTTGGATCAACAATTCAGAATTCCCGATGGTTGTCAGATCTCAATGTAGACAAGAGGAGCATGCAGATATGGAGGATATATCTCGGGCGTTAGATCTGAGTGCAGGGTCCGACCACCGTTGGATCCAGGAGAGCATGAGCGTTCTTTAAAGTGTTAAGAGAAGCGGGCTTACAAAATCCTGAAAGCAGGAGGACCGTCCATCTTCAGGAAGGACACGTGGACGTGCAGATATGGAGGATAGATCTTGGGCGTTAGATCCAAGCACAGGTTCTGACCACCGTTGGATCCAAGAGAGCCTGCACGCTCTTTAAAGTGTTAGGAGAAGCGAGCTTACAAAATCCTGAAAGTAGGAGGACCGTCCATCTTCGGGAAGGACACGTGGACACAGATCATCATTTCACTGACTGGAAAGTCAAAGGTATGAAATGCTCTAGCCTTTCACCTCCTAAAATCGCGATATGTGAAATCATGAAATGATCTGAGCCGTCAGATCAAGGTTTGATCTGGACCGTTGATCCCACTCTATTTCGGAGTTTCGCAGATCAAGAGTTGGAGATGTCAAAGAATATTAACCACGGGAATCCCGAAAATTGCGATATGATCTGAGCCGTCAGATCAAGGTTTGTTCTGGACTGTTGATCCCACTACATTTCGGAGTTTTGTGGATCAAGAGTTGGAGATGTCAAAGACTATTAACCATAGGAATCTCGAAATCATGATATGTGAAATCACGAAATGATCTGAGCCGTCAGATCAAGGTTTGATTTGGACCATTGATCCCACTCCATTTCGAAGTTTCGCGGATCGAGAGTTGGAGATGTTAAAGAATATTAACCACAGGAATCCCAAAATTGCGATATGCAAAATTGCGATTTAATCGCAACCGTCAGATCAACATGTGATCTGGACCGTTGATCTGACTCCATTTTGAAGTTTCGTGGATCGAAACTTTGAAGTGACAAGAACACTGAACATCAAGAATGTCGAAATCACGAAATGCGAAATTGCGAAATGATCTGAGCTGTCAGATCAAGTGTTGATCGGGACCATTGATCCCATTCCATTTTGAGGTTTCGGGGATCACGACTTGGAGAGTTGAGATGCCTCATCTCCAGATTCACAAAATTTGAAATCGCGAAAGCGCTTTATGCATAAGGCTGTGATCACAACCCTTGGTCACATCAATGAGAGATGGAGGAAAGAGCTAGAGCAACCAAGCTCCTTTTCGGGGATCGTGACTGGGAATGTCGAGACACATGGTCACACGAATGTCGAATTGTCGAATGCTGAAATGAATGCAAGATCCCATGGAATCAATCCAACGGTGTAGGTGAATTTGAACAATATCGGAGGGCTACTATAGCATGACACAGTGTAACTACCAGAAACCACTGATGGTTTCTACCAGAGGACTCGAAGACACTTTGGGGGTGATTGACAGAGGAGGTGAAGAGTCTCTGGGAATCTAAAAGAGGGATGAAGATGTTCATGGAGGTGATTGATAGCTGGATGAGCATTGAGGCCTGTAACTGGAACAGAGAAGGTGAGCTCGACTGTCACAGAGAAGACGAAGAGTCTCAAACTGCCAGAGAGGCTGAGGAATCTCAGTATAACATACAGTGATGTTGAACGAGTGGTAAACGACCAGAGAAGTTGAAGAGTCACGATGATGATCAGACAAATCACTCGAGTTGTGGAGGAATTTGGTGTGGAGTGAGCATGTAGAGGCATAATGAATATTGCATGCACAAAGACAACATAGACTCTAAGAATGTTGAACAAAGAAGAGATAAGAGTTGTCACTGTGTAAGAGAATTCAGGTGTGTACAAGGAGGCAAAGCACAGGAGCAGAAATGCACAGTCGAGGAATGGTGCATTGAAGGGACATGGCGCATACAGCATAGAAGGTAGAAGAACAAAAAGTGTTAGAGGTGTGCAGAAGACACTGATGTAGACAAGGCAGAGCAGTGTAATAGAACAACGACAAGGCCGGTAAGCCATTGAATAATTGTATATCACTGTAATAAGTTTTAGTAACAAAGAATTTATAATTCAGGGTGGTTGGGAGGCGCTAGGGAGGACTGGTGTCCTCAGAGGTTCAAGTGGTGCTTGAACACAAGGAGTTGGTGCTAGAGAAATTAGGGAGTTGGTGCTTCCTTCTAGTGGGTGCTAGAGAAAACAGAGAGTTGGTGCTCTCAGCAAGTAGCAGCTTGCAAAACTGAGGTTGTAGCCTCATTATGAGTTGGTGCTCATATGTATGATAATGTAAAGAATGTAACTATTACTTATCATATAAAGAAAAAAGAGGTTTTTACCCTGTATGGGTTTCCTCGGGAAATATCTGTCTCTGTGTTTCTCATATTTGTGACTGATGTTGAATGTGTCAACGTTTATTTCCCTGCATGATTGTCATCATCATTGAGTGCCTTGTAAAGTTTTTAAAAGAAGCATAATTGTTCAAGCATGGTAACAACTGATTCACCCCCCCTCTCAGTTGTCCAACAATTGGTATCAGATCTAACCCCTTTTATCTAAGGGTAGATCCTAGAGCTTAAACATGTCAATCCATGAAGGAAATGCAACCAATAAGGCCCCTCTGTTCAATGGAACAAACTTTGCCTTCTGGAAAGTTACAATGAGAACCTACATAATGGCTTTAGGTGCAGATGTATGGGATGTGGTAGATACTAGTTATGTAAAGCCAGTTGTGCTAGCTAATAAGGATGACAAACTAGAATTTAGCTTCAATGCTAAGGCTATGAATGTTATCTTGAGTGGGCTTGCAGAAGCAGAATTCGTAAAATCTATGCACCTAGGAACTGCCAAAGAAATGTGGGACAAACTCATTAGCAGTTATGAGAGTAATGAGAAGGTAAAGGATGCAAAGCTTCAAACCTACTGAATACAATTTGAACAGTTGGAGATGAAGGAAGATGAAACTGTTGGAAAATAATTTCTGAGAGTAGAAGAAATGGTAAATGCAATGAAGGCACTTGGTGAAACAATTGGGGAACCTTCTTTTGTTTAGAAAATCTTGAGATCTCTCCCAGATAGGTTCAACCCAAAGGTCTCTGCTATAGAAGAACTTAATGATCTACAAACCTTACAGTTTTACCAACTTCTAGGAACATAGACTGCATATGAAATGAGAATAGTTAAAGATAAACCCACCTCCAGAGAAGCATCATTTAAAGCAGACAAGAATGAGGATTCTGAGCCAGATGAAATTGAAGCAAAATTTGTGAAGAGACTAAAGAAGGGATCAAGCAAATACAAAGGTAAACTGCCTTTCAAATGCTTTAACTGTGGCAGGATAGGTCATTTTTCAAATAAATGTCCCCACAAAGGAAAGGATTAGACTTGTGATGATGAGGAGAAATACAAACACAGAAATTTCTTTAAAGAGAATAACTTTAAGAAGAAAAGGCTTTGTGCAAACAATGATGATGATCCTTCAGATGATGAAGACAATGATTCATCTATTGAAGATAAACTAAATGACTTCATACTTATGGCCAAAGAGGACTATGACAATAATAGCACAGGGAGTGGTGTTAATGAAGAAGAAGTTGTGGTTGACATGGAAGGAGAACTGATCAGTGCATTGGAAGAGATTGACAGACTAAGAATCAAGAACAGAAAGCAAAGACAATTGTTGATACAATTTGAGAAAGACAGTAAAGAACCCGATGAATACCTTGTCCTACTAAAAGTAGAATTGGAAGAGGCAAAGAAAATCGAAGAGATTCTGAAACATCAGCTATCAGAAAAGAAGGCAAGATGTGAATCATTAGAACAAGAAGTAGTGAAAACAAGGAAAGAAATGGAGAAGTTTCAAGCCTTGTATAATCAGAATCAGTCAAGTATCAAAGCCTCAGAAGGATTAGCCACCATTCTGAATCAGCAAAGGAATCCAAAGCTGAAAACTGGTTTGGGATATGAAGAGGGATCAAGCAGTGGGAAGCCAGGAAATGAAGAACCCATCAAGTTTGTCAAAAGTACAACCAATGACAATAACAAACCTGTAGAAACAAAGGAAGACAATCAACCGCCCAGGAAGAGTAAAGAAAAAGGTGCCAAGACTGAATCTGTAGAACGAAGAAACAATGCTCTCTCTACTGAAAGACGTCATCAGCAAGAAAGAAATCGATTTGCTCACAAAAGACAACCATTTTTCAGGTACAAAGAATTTTTCTATGGCTATTGTTTCTACAGTTCTAACTTTGGTCACAAAGCTGTAAATTGTTCCTTAAGACTTAGACATGAGCAATTAATATTTCAAAGGAATAAATACTTCCCACAACAAAGAATGATACAGTAAGTAATAATCCTTCACCGACTGCAAATTGCCAAATTAAGTCTGGACACATACAACTAAGGAGGCCAAGCAATAATCAACAGTCAATAAGTAGGCAACACTGCAACAATAAGTTTGACTTATTGAATAATGAGGTTGAATGCTACACCTATCATAAATTTGGACATAAATCTATTGACTGTCGGTTAAGGAACTATGAACCAGATTCGAAATCCCCTACTGAAAATGTCAAGTTTTGGAAGAAGAAGGAAAGTAACAAGTGTGGATTAGTATTGTCTGCTCAAAGAAAAATGAACCCTTGGTATATAGACAGTGGATGCTCCAAACACATGACGAGAGACAAAGGCAAGTTTCTATCTCTAAGTGAAAGCAAATCAGGAAGCGTAACCTTTGGAAATGATGCTCCAAGGAAAATAAAAGGCAAAGGGATGGTGAGCTTAAGTAATGGAAAAGGAAAAGCCCAAGATGTTCTACTTGTGGATGGGCTGAAACATAATCTGCTCAGTGTAAGTCAAATGTATGACAGAGGATGTGAGGTGTTGTTCACGTCCAAGGACTGCAAGATAAAGTCTATAAACTCAGGACAAGTGGTGGCCAAAGGCATAAGGACAAAAAATAATGTATATGTGTTGAAAGAAAATAGAGAAGAATGTCATCTAAGAAAACATGATGAAAGCTGGTTATGGCATAGGAGACTTGGACATCTAAACTTTGACCACTTAATCAAACTCAAAAACCTCGAGGCAGTAAAAGATCTTCTGAGAATATCAAAGCCCCAAGATTCAATGTGTAAACCCTGTCAAGTAGGGAAGAAAAACAGGACACGGTTTAAGTCCAACAGCTTTACTTCAACAGAGAAACCACTCCAACTAGTTCATATGGATTTATGTGGACCATCAAGACAGGAAGGCACAGGGAAAGAAANTAAAAGATCTTCTGAGAATATCAAAGCCCCAAGATTCAATGTGTAAACCCTGTCAAGTAGGGAAGAAAAACAGGACACGGTTTAAGTCCAACAGCTTTACTTCAACAGAGAAACCACTCCAACTAGTTCATATGGATTTATGTGGACCATCAAGACAGGAAGGCACAGGGAACGAAATCTACTTCATGTTGATTATCGATGATTACTCAAGACTTACATGGGTTTCCTTTCTCAAAGAAAAAGCTGAAGCATTTGAGAAGTTTAAAACATTTAAGGCTTTAACAGAGACTCAAACAGGCAAGAGGTTAAAGGCAGTAAGATCAGATCGGGGAGGAAATTTTATGTCAAGAGACTTCAAGAAATTCTGCGATGAACATGGGATCAAGAGAGAATACACAATCCCAAGAACTCCACAACAAAATGGAGTTGTTGAGAGGCAAAATAGAACAGTGCAGGAAATGGCCAGGTCAATGATGAATGAGAAGAACATTGGTCAAACCTACTGGGTAGAAGCAATACACACATCAATCCATGTGCTTAACAAAGCCCACCTCAGACCACAAAGTGACAAGACCCCTTATGAATTATGGTTTGGAAGCCCTGCCTCAATTAAACACTTTAGAGTCTTTGGGAGTAAATGCTACATAAAGAATAATGATGAGAACCTCAGAAAATATGATGATAGGGATGATGAAGGTATCTTCTTAGGGTATGCTACAAACAGTAAAGGATATAGATGCTATAATAAGAGGCTGCATAAAATGGTTGATTGTATTGATGTAAAAATTGATGAAGGAATCCCAGAAAGAGAGGTATACAGTAATGAGTCTTCTATAGAAGACACAACTAAAGTTGAATATGAACGAGTCCAAGAATCAGAAAATGAAGACTCTAAATCAGATGAAGACTCAGACACTCAGACAGACTCAAATTAGCAGTCAACTACAAATTCCTCCTCCAGAATCATTCAAAAGAATCATCCTGCAAGTCAGATAATTGGAGAAAAAGACAAAGGTGTATAAACCAGGAGAAAGCTAATCAAAACCACCGAACAATCTCATATAGCTCTCATATCCATGCTGGAACCCAAGAATTTTAATGAAGCCAGCAAAGATGATCACTGGGTTAAAGCAATGGNATGGATGATGAACTTGATCAAATTGAGAAAAACAATACATGGGAGATGGTTCAAAGACCTGCAGGTAAAAACGTCATTGGCTCCAAATGGATCTTTAAGAATAAGTTGAATGAGCAAGGACAAGTTATCAGGAACAAAGCAAGGTTAGTCTGTAAAGGCTATGCTCATATAGAAGGACTGGATTTTGGTGAAACATTTGCGCCCGTAGCAAGATTAGAAGCTATCAAAATGTTTCTTGCCTATGCTTGTCATAAAAGGTTTAAAGTCTACCAAATGGATGTCAAGTCAGCCTTTCTAAATGGAGATTTAAGTGAAGAAGTCTATATGGAACAACCAGAAGGTTTCAAACTGTCTGATAACCGATTTAGTATGCAAACTGAAGAAAGATTTATAGGGTTTAAAACAGGCCCCTCGAACCTGGTATCACAGACTGGATACGTATCTCAAAGACAAAGGGTTCAAGAGAGGAACAACTGACAACAATCTGTATATTAAAACAAAGCATAATAAATTCCTCATCATACTGGTCTATGTAGATGACATCATCTTTGGATGTAATAAGGATTCATTGGTACAATGGTTTGCTTCTGCCATGGAGTCTAAATTTGAAATGTCCAGGATAGGAGAACTGTCATTTTTTCTTGGTCTGCAAATTACTCAGAGGCACGAAGGGATGTTCATTTCTCAAGAAAAATATCTAAGAGAAATGATGAAAAGGTTTCAAATGGAAGATTCTAAACCTGTGGGTACAGCTATGGTAACTGGATGTAAATTAAGCAAGGATGATGATTCACCTGATGTTGATCAAAGCTCATATCGATCAATGATAGGAAGCCTGTTGTACATCACAACATCTCACCCAGACATAATGCATGCTGTGGGAATGGTAGGAAGATATCAGGCTGCACCTAAACAGAGTCATTTGCAAGCTGTCAAAAGGATATTCAGGTATTTGAAAGAAACAATGACTTATGGTTTGTGGTATCCCAGAAATCAAAATCTTCAGTTGACTACTTATTCAGATGCAGATTGGGCAAACTGTGTTGATGAGAGAAAAAGCACCAGTGGAGGAGCATTCTTCCTGGGTGACTCCTTAGTAGCCTGGCTTAGTAAAAAGTAAGGTTCCATTTCTTTATCAACCACAGAGGCAGAGTACATTACTGCTGCTACCTGTTGCACTAAGGTATTATGGATGATTCAGACACTTGCAGACTTAGAGGTAAAATACACTGAACCGATCCCAATTCATTGTGATAGCACTAGTGCCATCAGTGTGTCTAAAAATCCTGTATTCCACTCCAAGACCAAGCATATTCATGTTGGCAAATATTTAACACACAACGAATGCTTGTCATTGATGGCAAGTACAATAGTGAAGTACAGTGAAGTTGGCATGAACACATGAAGTTTGTATTCAGAAGGAAAACAGAAGATAAGTTCAGGAAGGTTGAATGATCGAAGGCAACGTAACATTGATCGAGTGATCGAAGAACCGTAAAGTTTGAGAAGAATCTCTGATCGTTGGATTCCACTCAAAATTCTCGAAAGAACGAGGGTCGTCAGATCTGAATGTAGACAAGAAGAGATTGTTGAAGACGAGGACAGATCTCAGCCGTTAGATCCAAGCATAGGATCCGACCATCGTTGGATCAAGAAGAACCTGCACGTCCTTTAAGGTACAAGGAGAAGCGGGCGTAATTGCGATATGCAAAATCGTGATGTAATCTAAGTCGTCAGATCAAGGTTTGATCTGGACCGTTGATTCCAGTCCATGTCGGAGTTTCGCGGATCGAGAGTTGGAGATGTCAAAGTTTCTTAACATCAAGAATCCCGATATCGTGATATGAGAAATCGCGATTTAATCTAAGCCGTCAGGTTAAGGTTGAATCTGAATCGTTGATTCCAATCCATGTCGGAGTTTCGGGGATCGAGAGTTGGAGATGTCAAAGTTTATTAACATCAGAAATCCCGATATCGCGATATGCGAAATCGCGATTTAATCGCAGCCATTGAATCAAGATCAGATCTGGACCGTTGATCCGACCCCATGTTGTAGTTTCGTGAATCAGGACTTTGAAGTGACAAAAACACTGGACATCAAACATGTCGAAATCGCGATATGAAAAATCGTGATTTAATCGCAGCCGTTGAATAGAGATCAGATCTGGACCGTTGATCTAACTCCATATCGGAGTTTCGCTAATCACGACATAGAGAGGCAAAGAACCCAGTGCAACAAGAATGTCAAAATCACAAAATCGCGATTCAATCGTAGCCATTGAATCAAGATCACATCTAGACCATCGAATCACAGGACATGTGGCAAGTGATCAAAATTTCCCTGACTTGGGGTCAACGAAGCATAGTGTCGAAAATCATGAAATGAGAAATTGAGAAAGCGCTTTTTGCATAGGCGCTTGGTTATGACCATAGTCATATTGGGGAAGGAGCTAGTGCAGAAAAGTTATGTATCGAAAATTCAGAGATCGTGAAATGAAGTGTCAAGACACTCAACATAGGATTGTCGAAATGTCGAAACCCGATTTAAAGGCAATGTCAATAAAATACATTCAACGGCGCAGATAAAATGGAGTATGATCGGAAGGTTACTGTTCTCTCTCACAGTTAACTCCTCAGTTACGAATTTGTTAGCGAAATGGACTCATGATTGCGAATCAATTGGCGTTTCAGTTGCTCGAACAATTGTCTTTCTTTTGCCTAAGGAAATGCGAAGTGCAACCACTGTGGAGGTGTGTATAAAAGAAAATGAGACAGACTGTGTGGTTGGTTGTTCTGTATGAAAAACGAATGAGACTGCAAGAAAGGAAACGGAAGGTGCAATGTAAGATTGAGAATATGCACAGTGGGAGATAAAACTCAGAGAAGAGTAGCAAATAATGAAGAGAAGTTGGAGCAGAGCAGAATAAGAGAACAAGATGAAGAAGAGCAGAATGACAGAACAAATTGATGCAAAGCAGACCTGCTGAACAAACAAAGGAAGAGTAGAATTGCAGAACAGTTACAAGAAGACCAGACTTACAGAACAAAGAAAGATTGGTAAGAACTGATTTATCTGTAAAGTTGACTGTTTATATAGTCATTCATACTCTAGGGAGGTTGGGAGGTGCTCGGGAGGACTATTGTCCTCAGAGGTTCAAGTGAGAACTTAAACACAGGAAGTAGTAGCTTCCATTTGGTTGCAGCAAGAGAAACCAGGGTGGCAGGGTGGTGCAAGGGAGAACAAGTGTTCTCTGTTATACAGGTTGGAGCCTGTGTAGCTGGAACATATAAGGAGTTGGTGCTTCCTTCTAGTGGGTGCTAGAGAAACCAGGGAGTTGGTGCTTCCTTCTAGTGGGTGCTAGAGAAACCAGAGAGTTGGTGCTCTCAAACAAGTTGCAGCTTGTAAAACAGAGGTAGCAGCCTCACATTGAGTTGATGCTCAATTAAAGATGATGTACAGAACTTAAAAGACTGCCTATCATTTCGAAGAAGAAGAGGTTTTCTCCCTTTATGGGTTTCCTCATGAAAATCTGTCTCTGTGTATTCCTTATGTGTGACTAATGATTTTTACTTTTACTGTCCATATGTTGTATAATGTTGATGATCACTTGAAGAAAGATTAAGAATGTTTTAATAGACTTAAAATTGTTTAAGCTCAATTACAAATGATTCACCCCCCCTCTCAGTTGTCTTAGTAATTTCAACAATTGGTATCAGAGTGGGTTCCTTTTATTCAAAGGTAGATATGTAAGCTTAAACATGACAAGTCATGAAGGGACTTCAGCCTCTAAGCCCCCTCTATTTTATGGAACAAATTTTACCTTCTGGAAGATTAGAATGAGAACATACTTAATGGCCTTGGGTGTTGATGTTTGGGATGTAGTAGAGACTGGATATACAAGGCTTGTTGTGCTAGCATCCAAGGATGATAAGTTAGAGTTTAGTTTTAATGCTAAGGGGATGAATGCTATCTTGAATGGACTTGTTGAAGTTGAGTTTGTAAAGGTGATGCATCTTGATACTACCAAAGCAATGTGGGATAAAGTTTGATACTACCAAATGCACGCTCCGAGTTGCGCTCCAATCATTTGCTCCTCGCTGAGGTCTGTGGACAAAACAAGATACGACCACTTCCTACTCTATTGACATTAGCTTGAAAACAGATCTATCACTGAATGATAAGTTCATGTAACATCAGACACAAACTAGAAAGAAACAGGCCAAGCGTGTCATATTAATGAGAATAATGACAGCAGTACTTACAATCGTAGATGCGAATGCGACAGCTTCGTCAAGTCCTCTTCGTCTAACCCTTGCCTAAACGATCCACAACCTGGATGACAACAGCTTCGATGATTTCTCTCCTTTGGTTGACTGCAAGTTTCCTCCAAGATCATAAGTTTCACATATTCAGTTCTTCCCCCATACCACTCATGAGATCATAAGTTTGGTATGATTATCTCTTTTCCCCATCCCTTTTCACCATTAGAAAGCTTGTTTATATAGCCTTGGAGAGGCTCAACAATCTTGAGATATCCTTGGGGAAGGTGAGGATTTTCCTCCTTTAGTTGAGGATCTGCCCTAAGATCATGGCTGGACTAGGGATTCGAATCCAACTGCCTTCCAAGAATGAAAAGATGCTTCCCCCATTCGTCTCAACAGCTTAACAACCGCCCAGAATAGGTAGCGCTCCCTCAAAAGGGCCATCAGAGCGTTGTAGCACTCCCTGGTAGGCTTTGGGAAGCGCCAGCGCCCTCAAAATCTATAGCGCTCCCTCAAAAGGGGCAGGGGAGCGTTATAACGCTCCCTGACAGTGTATTGGGGAGCGTCGGCGCTCCGAGATAGTGTAAGGGGGAGCGCTCCTCTCCAAAACTTAGTTTTTGAGGTGCTTTCAGGTGGCAAAAGGTTGTTTGACTTCAACATATTAGTTATCCTCCTTCAAATCAGTCATGTGAGATGTTATAAGTGTCTCCTTAGTGTCGTTATCATGACAGTATGTCTGAACATCCTTTGCAACACTAGTGACCAACTTGCGACACTTGCGAAAGTTGAGAGGGATAATGTGACACTTACGACAATTGAGAGGGATAATGTGACACTTATCCAGCTGAGCAATTTTGACGTGTAACAGCTAGCATCCAAGGATGATAAGTTAGAGTTTAGTTTTAATGCTAAGGGGATGAATGCTATCTTGAATGGACTTGTTGAAGCTGAGTTTGTAAAGGTGATGCATCTTGATACTACCAAAGCAATGTGGGATAAACTTATTAACAATTATGAAGGAAATGAGAAAGTAAAAGATGCAAAACTTCAAACATACAGATTGAAATTTGAACAACTAAAGATGAATGAAGATGAAACAATTAGCAAGTATTTTTTAAGAGTTGAAGAACTTGTAAATGCCATGAAGGGTCTAGGTGAGAAGTTTGATGACTCACTCTTAGTTCGAAAGATTTTAAGATCTCTGCCTGATAAATTTAATCCAAAAGTCTCTGCAATAGAAGAAT